>PVJL010003848.1:0-145723 GCA_004026885.1 Lyroderma lyra | reverse complement strand
TCACAAAGGATTCTTTAATCTGCTTCTCACAGCAGCAGGGAGGCAAGTATCACCATACCCATTTTCCAGATGGGAAACTGAAGTACAGAGAGGTTACATTTTACTTACCCAAGGTCATGGAAGCAGCAGCACTAAGATTCAAACCCCATGCTATTCTGTTGGCTCGAGGTCTGGAGGTAGCAGGGCAAATGAGACCAGCTACCCGGAGTGGTGAGGAGAGAATTTGCTCATGGTAGCCATGTAACTGAGTAGAACTGGGTCCTGAGCACCTGCCTGATAAATGAAGTTCTCTACTGCCTCTCAGGGAGCCACTTCAGGGATGCTTTCACTGGTTGTGAGGAAGTGCCCTGCCCAAGGTTCCTAACCCGGAGCGAGTGAAGTCTGAAAGCTTCATGTGCTTCACTATGAATCAAGGCATCTGCAGAAGTGTGGTGGCCCAGAGATACCTTCTTCTCATGGTGCTGCAATCTTAAGTCCCTTTCCACTCTCCTTTCCTTCCTCCCTCCCTCCCTCCCTCTCTCTTTTCCCTCCTTCCTTCCTTCCTTCCTTCCTTCCTTCCTTCCTTCCTTCCTTCCTTCCTCCCTCCCTCCCTCCCTCCCTCCCTCCCTCCCTCCCCCTCTCTCTCTCTTTCTCTCTCTCTCTCTTTCTTTCTTTCTTTCTTTCTTTCTTTCTTTCTTTCTTTCTTTCTTTGTTTGTTTTTCTTTCTGTCTTTCTTTTTGTACATCTATTAAACATTTACCATGTGCCCAGTACTGTTTTAGGTGTTGGAATTAGAAAAGGAATAAATTCAGAGGTTTGTGATAGATACAGTAATCAAGAATTCAAATTTGTGGAGGGAAAATAATTATCAAGAACTAGTCATAATAATAAAGAAGTTATATTGCATGTTCACTGTGGGCTGGGTATGTTCTATGTGCTTTGTTGTGTTAATTTATTTGAACCTTCTAGTAAAACCAGGAGTCTTGGTATGACCAGTATACCATTTTATGTTAGATTGAACCGTGTGAAATTGCTGTTGCATTTGATGTATGCCAAAACAGTGGTGGAATAAATGTTTAATATGGTTCACCCTAAGAAATGTGGATCCTGCATATAGTCACATGCCTACAGCCACTCACATAGTAAGTGGTGGGGCAAAGGTCTGAGCCCAGGTAGCTGGCTCTGGTACCCCACAGCTGACTCCACATGTACTAAGCTGCCTGGTGATTGGAGTTAGTGCTCAGAGGAGGGAGTAGCTGCATGCTCTGCCTGAAAGAATCCGCCAAGGCTTTTCTAAGTGGTTCTGGGCTCTTAGTTACCATTTTTGACTTTGTGGTCTGTATCCACCTCTATATTCTTGGTTTATCAGAGGCAGAACCTCATTATTGACTCATCCTCATATCATAGCACCTGGTCTGGAGCTTTGCTTTAGGGAGGACTCTAAAAATGCTTAGTATGATAAATACTTTTACTGCCAGTGTCTCTCAGGGTTCTGAGAGAGAAATATGTAGAAAAGTAAGTATACCAGGTTGAGGATAAGAATTCAGGGTTTAGGATGAGGGATGAGAAAAAAATTGAAGAAGTAATTGAAATAAAAGTAAGCAAAAGTTTCTCTAAATAAAAATGGTTAATAATAATAAATAATTAAAAATATTATAATAATCTAAAAGTTCCTGGATAGGTGAGGATTAGATGTTTAGAGTGTAAAAAAAAGTTAATTTGATTTGTAAAGGAATATAATTTTTATGATAGAGTTTCACACTTTCTAGTCTTTCTATTTATTCTAGCCCACCTTGCCACATCAATGTATCCTTAATGTTTGGTGACTTTGTGATGTAAGGGCTCTCCTCATAGAAAAAAGTCTCAAAAGTGGTTATGTAAAGTGCTTTATTCCATGTTAGAGCTGAGAAAATACAGGGTTTTTAAAAAAGGATATATGTAGAGATTAGAGAAGAGAATCAAAATTTTAACACATTTTCTTAGATTTACTTTAAGTATTTGTGGCAGAAACCTCTTTATTGACAGTGACTGTTTTCTGCAAATAGAACATTTTTGTATACATATGGTATTGAATTCATTGATAACATATGTGTGTGTATACACTCACAGATACACGCACACACATGCACATATATGTTCATTATAACAATCTAAATGTGTTAATTATGAAATGGTTTGTTTTGGCAATAGAATTTTATCCTTCTGCCTTCTAGCATATTCCTAGGGGACACAAAAGAATGACTCAAACTTCCTGTGAAATTTATGCGATGATCTTATTTTTATGATAAAAGATTCACCCTTAACACACCCTCCAGTAATTTTTAAATTTTACTCAAATTAGGTTAAATCACAGCAGACAACTAAAAAGCATGTTGTTACTCTCTTTAAATTCAATTCTAAGGAACTCACTGAGATTCATAAAATCCCCAATCACTGCTTGTAATATTCTGACCTTGAAATATGCCATTAAGTGGTTACAATAACACATGATATGTAGTTCTTAAATGGGAAACTTTTGTCACCCCTCAGGGGACATTTTTGGTTGTCACAATGGAAGTGTGGAGATTGCGAATGGAATCCAGGGATGCTGTTAAACATCATCATACGATGAATAGGACAGCCTTTCACCATGAAGAATCAGCCAACCCAATGTCAGTACAACAAAGTTGAAAAACCCTGCCTTAGATCATTTTAGAGAAGAAAACTCTGATATTAGATGCATATAGTATGTCAGGGCTTTAATATTTAATGGATGAAAGAATATGTAGAAAAAAATCTAGTTTACTTATACAAATTGAAGATTACTTGCTTTTGATAATTGTATACCAACATGCAAAAATGGTCACTTCATTTTTAAAAACTGACAAATATAACTTACTTGTTTGAAACAATATTAGTTTTGATCTAAAGAGATTGAATTCTGTTCTTAGAACTCAATTTTTAGAACTCATTAGCAACCAATGAATTAGGACTAAGAACTTAAAGTGTGTATATATTTTTCCAGAGTCAATAAATTTGTTTTAATCATTAAAAATCTTCACAAAATTCTGAGGAGTCTTTCTGAACCATCCAATCTTGTCTGGACAAGAGACACTTGGGGACAGTATCCACCTCTTGTTTAAACTTCTTTCATAGGTTTCTTCTCAGACCTTACTCACTGTTTTGTCTATCAGCGTGAGGTTCCTTATCCATGTCCACCATGGCCGGAGGGACTTTGTTTTCTTTGCATGGAGAGATTTGTTTACTGTAAGCATCTTCACCTTCTCCCATTAGGTAATGCCCATAATCTGCAGGGCTCTGACACACAAGGGGCTTATGGTGCACTTGCACATGGACTTCCTTGTTTCTGCTTTCTGAATTGTGGGCATCATTTGGATACACCCACTGCAGCCCTCTTTAGAGCCCTCACCTGTTGCTTCTGGTTGTGATTCTTCCAAGGCCTATGTCCAGATAAATGAGTACATGAAAACACCATCACAGATCTACACCTTATACGCACCTACTGTAACCGTGCCCTTCACAGATCTTGTCCATGCTGGGTGTGTTTGGAACTTGCCAGGTACTGGTCAGTACAATATTCTATAGCCCAGTCTGTCAGGCTGTCCTTTACACTGGTTTTGGGGGGAGTTGTTGAAATTAGAGTGACAATCACATCTTTACAGGCTTCTGACAAGGTCTGTCTTTGGTGTAATACGATTATCTAGCAATTATCTTATATTTGTGTATGTTCCAATTATTCCTACCCTGGATTACCAGGAATTCCCAAGCATAGAGTCCCCAGTACCTCTATTTCGGTTGGATCACTTGGATGAAGCTTTATCATTGACAACTTTACCAAACTCCCTTCTGCTGAGCAGAGACCCTGGGCTTGGCACAGACCCTTGCTGTGACATTTTATTTTATTATTATTTTTAAAATATTTTATTCAATTCATTTAAACTAAAAGGAAAACCCAAACAGTTCACCCATTTCTTTCACTCTCTGCCTCTTGCTACCACCAAATTGCTATGATGTTTTAAAAACAATATTTATTCTTTCTTCAGAATTCACAAGGAATGCATATTTATTCTAAAGATTAGAAAACACTCCAATAATAGAAATATTGGGAATTACTTATAAAGTAATTATAAATTATTTTATAAATTATTTATATAAGTAATTATGTTACTTTATAAATTACTTACATAAGTAATTATAAATTACTTTATAAAGTACTTCTATTAGTAATTATAAAGTACTTATATAAGTAATTATGAATTAGTTATAATTTTTTTAACATTTACTGTTAAAACTTTAGGTACATTGTTCTGTGTATGACTATAAATGAACAGACTTTATAAAAATAACATAAAGTGGGAATTTTTTAACGAAATAAAAAAACATACTGCTTTTAGCTTATTTTACTTAAAATACAGCAATCCTTTACCCTATTTTTATGTAGAGTAACATTTTTAAGGCCTGCATAGTATTTTAACAGCAAGCTGGACCATAACACACATACACATTCAAACACACATCCATACCTTAGTTATTTCACCGGTTGCTTTGGTTCAATTTACATTTGTTTCACTCTTTTCACTGTGATAAGCACCAGCACATTTGTGCACATCTCTGGTTGCTTATCTCAGAGGGTAAAATCTTAGATATGGGATTGGTTAGAAAAAGCTGTGTTTTTAAGGATCTTGGAGCATGCCAAAAAATCTCCAAAGAAATGTTTGCCACATTTAATTTTCTCATTCTGAATTGGCTGAAACTTCCAGCAATCATCCTTGATTTTTTATGTTTATTGCAATGGGGATTTTCCTGCTCTCTCACCATTGAGGATACAATATTACAGAAGTATCTGCTATTACATTTTTTAAAAAAGTGTTTTAATTAGGAATGAATGCTGGATTTTCTCAGATTCTTTTGGACATCTCTTTATGTTTTATAATTTCTATTCGATTTATCAACATGTGGGATTATATTAATGTATTTTCCAATGTTGTGTCATCCTTGCCCTTTGGGCTTTCGTGGGTTCTCCTAATTAAGGGAGAGGGTGCCTCCTGTGTGAGAAAGGAGTCTCCGGAAAGGTTCTGTGGTTCATGGTTGTTAGAAGGGGCCGTACACATTGTCCTTACATAGTCAACTTTTCTCACAGTCCTTTGCCTACATTTTCAATGCCAATGTCTGGAGTATGTTTCCTGTTTGAGGAGTGCTGTGGCCTCCCATGCTTGCTATAAGGAGTGATGCCTTGATAAGTAGGGCTTCTAATCTTTCCTGAGATGCTCCTGTGCTGCTTTCTCACTGGGAGCTCAGACTTGAGAGATGCTAGTGAGACATTTACTGTTTTCTTGAATATTGGTTATACCTTCTCAGTTTAGGGGAGTTAATGTCAAATTTTGATATCTTCTCTTAGTTCAAATGAGATCATTTATGGCAACTATACTACTTCAGTTTTATGATGGGAATTTGGAACAATTGCCTCATTTCAGTGTTGATGAGGTATTCATTTTCATCACTGTTTATGAGATTGATTTTATAAGCCTTCGCTTACAGCACAGTATACTCCAGTACACTTAGATAAAGCATTCTAACAAGGAAAAAAAAAGACATAAATTTAATGTACAGTCCTAAACATGAGTTGGATAACTAAAAAAAGTCTTGTAAAAATATATCTGTTTTTAGTTTTGAGAATTAACTGATGTGAAGACAATTTAAAATGGTAATGTATTTGAATAGACAGTCATTGGTATAATGGCAATGAATGTGGTATCATTCTAATACATACTGGCATTATCTGAAAAATTTTAATTTTAATCACCCCAATTACTTCCATCATTGAGGCTGGAAATAATTTTCTAAAAACCAGATTAAATATTACATGATTCACCTTTTGAAAAGTATGGAAAGAATCATATTTTTAAGAAACGGTTTTGAGAGCTTTCTGTATACTAGATATTGTGCAATACTGCATCTTAGGCCTAGTTCATGGCAGAAGTTTGGTGTCCACAATTTAGATGTGTCCAAAGTATTTGATTGTCTGATACATCTCTGCATGTCTACGCACATATAGAAGGGAAATCTTGTGAGTGTGTGTAATGAACTTCTACACAAGTGTTCCTTTGCAGTGGAAAAAAAGCATATAATTTGAAACCATATAATGTGTCAAGCACAGGAGGCCAAAGTCACTATATTTTAACAAAATATAAATATGAGTGTTTTGAACAATTCTAGAATACACAGGGCTGTGGAAGTTATCAAACAAAGCATTATCTGAGAAAACTCTTTGCAAATAGGAGGGAAAACAGCTAGCTGTTGACAGTGAATGCCAGTTTTTAACAGTTAGCTTTACCAAAGCCAGTTATTTGCAGCAATTCTCAGTGGGGTTCATCACACTTCTAATAAAGTTTGTGAATCAATGTTTCATAGCTACTCTAAACATGAGAAAAATCATTCACAGAGTACTCATTTTAACTCATAAGTGTTAAACGATATAATAATGGATTGATAGTCTCATTTAAAAATTTTTTAAAAGGTAGATATTTTGATTGAAAGATATTCAGAGACTGTTTCAAGTTTTCTTAAGGTACTAATCTCACATGATTGTATCATCTTCAGTGTACTAGTTTCGAAATTGCAGATTGAATATAGCCTCTATTTTCTATGTTCAATGGATACATTGCTGTAAAGCTATATGTAAATCATATTTAAAAATCAATTGATTCATTTTAGATCTATTAGAGGATCTCTATGTGAAAGAATTCATTTGGGAAAGACTTTGTAGACTGATATGTCATACCCTAGTTTTTAGTATTTAAATACGGATTTTCTCAGACTTGTTTAAAGTATGCCTTGTAGTTAATTATTCTGACATCCTAACTTGAATTAGTCACATGGTCATTGCACATTTTTGGAAAGGATAGAATGTAAAAGTAAGACTGAATATAGAATTAGCAACTAAGAGAGGGAACGGATTTCTGCATATGTATTTTATTTTTGTTTGATTTTCATTTTTTTCAAGGTTATACATAATTTTTAAAATTATACAGTGGTAAAAGATTTACAATGAATAACAGAAGTATTTTTTTCTGCCTATCTTCTCAGTCCCTGGAGTCAATTATTTCCAGCTTTTGAAGTTCTTTTTCTTGAGTATTACCTCCATGTTTCCAAAAAACTTGCTTATACTACCACTTCCTGATTTGTTTTCCAGTTATTGATATTATCTATTGACATTCTCTTTTGGAAAATAAGGACTTAGCTCTTTCCCCAACCCCAGCTATATCAGACACCTCCCCCATTATAGGTGTATCATAATGTTTTAAAGAGTCAATATTTAGTTTTATAATGTTTGATTATGTGAGGTAGAATATTAAATTCTATTTCATACAGGATGCCATGTAACAAAAGATAAAATCCCAAGGTGATTTGTAAGACTAAAACAATTGGCTGAGAACTAGCTGCTTGTACAGTGGTAGTGAAGGAGAATTTGCTGTGTTGGAAATATTGCTGAAATAAATGAAAGATCAAATGAAGTGGAAGGATATACCCCGAGTTTGGTGTGTCATGTGGGCGTATGTGAGCTGCAGTTGGAAGAGCTGGGCTTGAGCTGTTGTAACTCCTGCCCAAGAAGATGACCTTCTGTGTGTGTGTGTGTGTGTGTGTGTGTGTGTGTGTGTGTGTAAGAGAGAGAGAGAGAGAGAGAGAGAGAGAGAGAGAGGTGCAGTAAGGAGACAACATAGAGGAGGGTAGAGGTGGTCTGGGGGATCTAATTGGTTTTTGACTTTCGGTCATTCATCTGATCTCTGCTTTACTCACATCTTTCATTGGTACCTATTGCTCCAAATCTGCTTTTTGGGAAGCCAGTAGTACAAATCCTCTTAGAGAAGGGGTTTCCCCATTGCTGACACACTTCTGATCTACTTTGATCTACTCCCCAGCTTTTACCATTTAATTGTTTTTCTCTTCTTTGTCTTTTCTTGGTTAAAAAATTTGTTTTCCAACTGTTATGATTTGGGGTTTTGACATAGAATGATGGTAAAGATGTGTTCAGTGAACAATATTGAGCTGGAATCTCAAAATTTATTTGAACATAAAGGTGTACAATGGCATATCGGTTCATAAGGTAAGAAACCAAATAGTTACTTAACTATTTTCTGGAAACAGGAATATTGAAATATTTGTACTTTTTCTTTTTCTTTCTTTCTTTTTTTTTGGTTTCTGACCTTGCTTGAGTCAGCTATTTCATCCATTCTGAAGGTGGAAGGGAAATTAAATGATCAAATCCAGAATGGGGAACATTGTTCCTCAAGATGGTGATCTGAGTGGCAGCCACCATGGAATCATGCCACAATATTCCACTTGAACAAATCCAACTACCAGATTGAAAAGAAGGGCTTACAAAAGTTTGCACTTTCCCCCATACAGCTCTGTGTACTTCCTCCCTCAAAGATTTTTAAAAATAAAAACTACAAAGAAAAACTAAAAGAAGCAATTCTTGGCTTTTGTGCTTTCAAGGACCCAAGTGATAGAAATTTAAAGATAAATTAAGAGGTTTCTTTTGAAGGTCAAATTATCTATATTTAATTTTTGCCTTAAAATCTGATTTATACCCTAACCCTGTATGAGATGAGAGTCCACTATAATTGTCCTACTCCATTATACAGAACCAAAATATTGAATTTATTCTTCTTCCTGTGATTGTGTGGTCATGAGAAAAGCTGATTCTTATAATTAATACAGCTTTGGTTTTAAATTCTAGTTAATCCATAGTGGACATATTATTTAACTTTTCTTCATCTTTGGTTTTCTTTCCTCCAGAGTGATTATACTTATAAGTTACTTAATAGATATAGCTTAACAGTTAATATTAGGCAATATTTTAAGCAATATAAAGTGCTATGTACATAGTAGATTCTTAAAAGATTAAGTTTTTGGAATTATAGCTGAAAATTCACTTATTATTTTTCATGGGTCAGTATCTCATTATTCCCAGGATTTTGCTCTAGGCCCAAGAATATTAGTTCACATTTATTGAACCCTTATTACCTTATATCGTGCTAAGTTCTTTATATGTATTGACTTATTTAATTCTCAGGAACACTGTCAGTTAGTCATTATACAGTTGTCATTTCTATTTTATAGATTGGTGAGCTGAGGTCAAGATAGGTTAACTAACTTACCCAGGGTCACAAAACTGCTAAGTGGTAGAGCTGGGATTTGAACCAGAGTAATAATAGCATTTCCAAGCCAGATTTAGTAGAAAAGATGAACTCTACCTTTTCTTTCTTTTTTTTTTAATACTTATTCTTTTTTTTATTGTTAGACTTATGGGGTGACATTTGTTAGCAAGAATTACATAGATTCCAGGCATACAATTCTACAGTGCATTTTCAACTTGTTATATAATAAGTTCACTACCTAGTGTGAGTTCTTTCCTTCACCTTATATTTAGCTCCCCCACCCTCTCCCATCCCCTCCTCTTTCTCCGTTCTCCTCCCCACTTGTCCCCTAATAAACATTAAACTATTGATTGTGTCCATGGGTTTTTTGTTTGTTTGTTCTTTTTTTTTTCTTTGTTGCTTTCAGTTTTACATTCCACATATGAGTGAAGTCATACACTTTTTGTTTTTTTTTCTGTCTGGCTTATTTTGCTTAGCATGATGATCTCCAGGTCAATCCATTTTGTTGCAAATGGCAATATTTCATCTTTTCTTACAGCTGAGTAATATTCCATTGTGTATATGTACCACAGCTTCTTTATCCAGTCATCTGTCGCAGGGCAGTTTGGTTGTTTCCATATTTTGGCCACTGTGAACAGCACTGCAATAAACACTGAGGTACGTAAGTCTTTGTGGACTAAGGTCTTCAAGTTCTTTGGGTAGATCCCCAGAAGGGGCGTTGCTGGGTCATGTGGTAACTCCATTCCCAATTTTCTGAGGAACCTCCACACTGCCTTCCACAGTGGTTGTACAAATTTGCACTCCCACCAGCAGTGTGAGAGAGTTCCTTTCTCTCCACATCCTCTCCAGCACTTGTTATTCCTTGTCTTGTTGATAATAGCCATTCTCACAGGTGTGAGGTGGTATCTCATTGTGGTTTTGATTTGCATTTCCCTGATAGCTAATTAGGATGAGCATTTTTTTGTATGTCTGCTGGTCATTTGTATTTCTTCATGGGAGAAGTATCTGTTTATTTCTTCTGCCCACTTTTTAATTGGGTTGTTTGCTTTTTTGTTGTTAAGTCATATTGGTTCTTTATATATTTTAGATATTAGACCCTTATCTGATGTGTTATTTGCAAATATTTTCTCCCATTCAATTGGCTGTCTCTTTGCTTTGTTGATGGTTTCTTTTGCTGTGTAGAAGCTTTTTAGTTTGATATAGTCCCATTCATTTATTTTCTCTTTTACTTCCCTTGCCTTTGATGTCAGGTTCATGAAGTCTTCATTGAGTCCTAGGTCTATAAGTTTAGTACCTATGTTTTCTTCTTTACAGCTCATTGTTTTGGGTTTTAATATGAAGGTCTTTAATCCATTTTGAGTTAATTTTTGTGTATGATGAGAGTTCACAGCTCAGGTTCATTCTTTTGCATATGTTTTCCAGCTTTCCCAGCACTACCTATTAAAGAAGCTGTCTTTTCCCCGTTGCATATGTTTTACTCCTTTATCAAAAATTATTTGTCCATAAATTTGTGGATTTATTTCTGGGTTTTCAGTTCTGTTTCATTGGTCTATGTTTCTGTCTTTTTGCCAATACCAAGCTGTTTTGACTATTGAGGCTTTGTAATATAAATTGAAGTCAGGGAGTGTAATTACCACTAGCTTTATTCTTTTTATGTAGTATTGCTTTGGCAATTCAAGGTTTTTTATGGTTCCATATAAATCTGATAATCCTTTTATCTATTTAACAAAAGTATGATTGTGGGTTTTTGATAGGTATTGCATTAAATCTGTAGATTGCTTTGGGAAAAATGGCCATTTTAACAATGTTAAGTCTTCCTATCCATGAACAGGGGATATTTTTCTATTTCTTAATGTCTGTTTAAATTTCTTTCAGAAATGTCTTATAGTTTTCTGTGTATAAGTCTATCACATTCTTTGTTAAGTTAATTCCCCAGTATTTCATTCTTTTTGTTTTGATAGCAAAAGGAATTGACTCCCTCATTTTTTTTTTCTGAGGATTCATTGTTTGTATACAGGAATGCTATTGATTTTTGTACATTGATTTTGTATCTTGCGTCTTTACTGTATTCATTTATTGTTTCTAATAGTTTTCTGGTGGAATCTTTGGAATTTTCTATATAAAAGATCATGTCATCTGCAAAGAGTGACAGTTTGGCCTCTTCTTTCCCAGCTTGGATACCTTTTATTCCTTTCTCTTGCCTGATTTCTCTAGGTAGAACTTCCAGTACTATATTGAATAGCAGTGGTGACAGGGGGCATCCCTGTCTTGTTCTTGATTATAGGGGAATAGGCTTCAGCTTTTCCCCATTCAGTATGATGTTAGCCGACTATTTGTCATATATGGCCTTTGTTATGTTGAGATACTTTCCTTCTATACCTATTTTATCTAGTGTTTTGATCATAAATGGATGTTGTATCTTGTTGAAAGCTTTTTCTGCATTAAATGATATGATCATATGGCCTTTATCTTTTATTTTGTTTATGTGGTGTATCACATGGATTGATTTTCATATGTTGAAACATCCTTGTGCTCCTGGGATGAATCCCACTTGATCATGATGTATAATCTTTTTGATGCATTGTTGTATTCTGTTTGCTAATATTTTGTTTAGGATTTTTGCATCTGTGTTCATCAGAGATATTGGTCTATAGTTTTCTTTTTATGTGTTCTCTTCATCAGGCTTTGTTATTAGGGTAATGTTGGCCTCATAGAATGAGTTAGGAAGTATTGCTTCCTTTTTAATTTTTTGGAAGAGTCTGAGGAGGATAGGCTTTAATTCTTCTTTGAATGTTTGGTAGAATTCGTTGGTGACACCATATGGTACAGGGCTTTTGCCTTTAGGAAGATTATGGATAGTCATTTTAATCTCTTTGCTATTGATTGGTCTATTTAGATTATCCAGTTCTTCTTGGTTCAGTCTAGTTAGGCTATAAGTTTCTAGAAACTTATCCATTTCTTCTAGGTTGTTAAATTTAGTGGCATAAAGCTCTTCATAGTATTTTCTTGTAGTCCTTTGTATTTCTGTGGTATCAGTGGTAATTTCTCCCCTTTCATTTCTAATGTTGGATATTTGTGTCCTTTCCTTTCATCCTTTGATTAGTGTACCAGGGGTTTTCAATTTTGTTGACTTTCTCAAAGAACCAGCTCTTTGTAATATTAATTTTTTCTATTGTCCTTCTGTTCTCTAATTGGTTTAGCTCTGCTTTAATTTTTATTATTTCTTTCCTTCTGCTGACTTTTGGTTTTGTCTACTCTTCTTTTCTAGTTCTTTAAGATGGGATGCAAAGGTATTTACTTGTGATTTTTCTTGTTTCTTAAGATAGGCCTGTAATGATACAAGTTTCCCTCTTATTACTGCTTTCGATGTGTCCCATTAATTCTGATATGTTGTATTTTCATTGTCATTAGTTTCTATATATTTTTAATCTCTTCTTTTATTTGTTCTTTTATCCAGTAATTTTTTAAAATAAGCTTTTATTTAATCTCCATGTACATGTGGTTTTTTCTGCTTTCCTTTTACAGTTAATCTCCAATTTCAAAGCTTTGTTTTCTGAGAATACACTTGGCATGATTTTGATCTTCTTTAATTTGCTGAGACTACTTTTGTGTCCCAGCATGTGGTCTATCCTTGAGCATGTTCCATGCGCACTAGAAAAGAAGGTATAGTCTCTTTTTGTTGGATGAAGTATCCTATAAATGTCAATTATGTCCAATTGCTGTAATGTGTCATTTAGAGCTGATACTTCCTTATTTATTTTCTGTTTGGATAATCTGTTCATGGCTGTTGTGGGGGGGGGGGTGTTTAAGTCTCCCAAAATGATTGTGCTTTTGTCAGTTTCTCCTTTCAGATCTATTAGTTGTTGCTTTATATATTTTGGTGATTGGATCATATGTATTAATTAGTGTCAAATCTTCTTGTTGTATTGTGCCTTTCATCATCATGTAATGTCCATCTTTGTCTCTTGCTATCTTTTTTAACCTGAAGTTTATTTCATCACATATCAGTATGGCAACTCCTGCTTTTCTCTGATTACCATTTGCTTGGAGTATTGTTTCCCATCCTTTCACTCTGAGTCTGTATTTGTCCTTATGGCTGAGGTGTGTCTCTTGGAGACAGCATATGAATGGATTTTGTTTTTTAATCCAGTGTGCTACTTTGTGTCTTTTTATTGGTGAATTCAGTCCATTAACATTTAGAGTGATAATCAATATGTGAGGATTTCCTGTGACCATTATATATTTGTTTGTTTTTGTTTTATTGTTGTTTCTGTCTTGTTGCTCCAACTCTATTCCATTTGTCCTGATGTTTTGTTTCAGGTCAAAGAGGCTCTTTTAGTATTTCTTGAATTACTGGCCTTGTGCTGGTGAATTTCCTCAGCTTCTGTGTGACTGAGAAGGTCTTTATTCCTCCTTCATACCTGAAAGTTAATTTTGCTGGATAATTTACTCTTGGCTGGAAGTTTCTCTCTTTTAAAGTTTTGAATATTGAATTCCACTCCCTCCTGGCTTGTGGAGTTTCTGCCGAGAAGTCTGATGCTAGCCTGATGGGGTTAACTCTAAAGGTTATAATTTTTTTTTCCTCTGGCTGCCCTGAGAATTTTCTGTTTGTCTGTAGTACCATATGTCTTGGAGAAGATCTGCTAGGGTCCAGGTATCTAGGGTACTTGTTTTCTTCTTGAACTTGGAGTTCCAGATCTTTCCATAGGTTTGGAAAGTTCTCATCTACTATTTGTTTGAGTATGTTCTCTGTAGAGTGCTCTGCTCCTTCTTCTAATCCCATTATCCTGATGTTGTTTTGTCTCATGGAGTCAGATAGTTCTTACAGAGTTCTTTCAATCCTTTTGGTTCTATATTCCCTCTCTTCCTCTTTTTAAGATATTTCCTTGTTCTGATCTTCGATATCACTAATTCTTCCCTCCATTTGGTTGGCCCTGTTTCCTATGACAGTTATTTAATTTCTCACTCCGTTTATTGTATTATTTATCTCTCAGATTTCCATCTCGATCTTCCTCATGTTTTCAATTTCTTTGTTAAAT
The DNA here is from genome assembly GCA_004026885.1 of Lyroderma lyra. NCBI lineage: Eukaryota > Metazoa > Chordata > Mammalia > Chiroptera > Megadermatidae > Lyroderma > Lyroderma lyra. Next base: position 131,544 of record PVJL010003848.1, on the reverse strand, counting down.
TGTTCCTTTTGTTCACGAATTTCCTTTCTTAGGTCATTCACTTCAGCTATGGTGTTCTGCCAGTATGTTTTCATTTCTCTCAGAGTCTTTAGAATGGCTACTTTACATTCTCTGTCACTTAGTTTAGAAAATTCTACATCTATGAAACTCTCTTTTGGAGATTTTTCATGTTCTTTCTGAGCAGCTTTAGATTTTAAGGAATTCATAATGTCTGTTGAGTACTTCCTCTTTGGCATGAGGGCGTTATGTTCAGCAGAGTCGAGGAGCCCTGATTAGTATTTTTGTGATGTCTTGCTGTAGGACAGACACTAGGTGGCACTGGGGACCAAATTTTGGGAGAGAGGGGTGTTGTTTAGGCCTTATCTCTGGTTTCCAGCTGCTTTTGGAAGTGGTGCGCATCTATCTGGGGTCCCTTGGTGTCCTGAAGTTTGTTCGGGAGGCTGTAGGAGAGGGGACAGGCCGTGTGTGAGGGCACTGGGAGCTGAGGTGCTGTCTCTGGAGCCCCACGTTGGCCTGGGGCTGTTCAGAGTCCTCACTCAGCCCTCTTGCTACTCGAGAGCTTTAGAAGCTGGTCCCCAAGCTCTGTCCCCAACATGCTGCTCTAAGGCCCAGCTTCCCTAAGGTCTCCCACTATTCTGCCACTTCGGCTGACTTTCGCTCATTTCACCTCTTGGCCTTCCTGCTCCTGTGCACTGTGCTGCTCCCAGATAGTCAGCAGCAATGAGGCCCTGTCATGATCCATTTCTGCTCCCTCCCCTCTCTCTCACTTTCTCCCTTCTCTCCAACCTTCAGATGTCTTCTTGTGATGCATGGATTTCTCAGCTGTCCTCGTGTCAGGGACCTTTCTTGGTTCTTGGATGGCCGTTTAATTGTGTTTTCTGGGAGAGGCTTTAAGGACCTCCTCTTTGGTCACCATCTTACCCTCCTCCCCACTAATCCCTCTACTTTTTTCTTATACATAGACCTTGTGGAAAATTCCTATTTGCTTGTCACATTAGTTTAATGGAAAACTTGTAGGAAAGTTCTTCTGAGAAGAAAAATGAAATATATAGCTTGCATGGGGTTATAAATTAAGGAAGCCTAACTTAAAATTAGTTTAGACACAAATGGGGGATTTGTAGGAATTCAGAGAATGGTTGACTCACTAAACTGTAAAAAGGACACAAATGCAGCTTGACTCAGGAAGAGCTGGCAACAGGGTATTGAATACCACCAGAATTTTCTTCCATGTTTCATTTATATCTCTCTGTGCATATTGACTTTTACCTTTCTCATTGTAGATGGGCTTTCTATTCATTGTAAAAATGATTGCAGATGATAATTCAAGTTTAAGCTTTTATATAAGTTTGGCCATGTGAGGGTTGACTTTCCTTCTCAGATTCATTATGAAAAATCCCAGGAAGGGACTTGAGTTAGGACCTCATCCTTGGAACAGTTAACTATAGCTTGAGAGTCAAATCATGAAGAATATACCTTCTCCTGAGGCAGCCTTTTAGGCTGGGATCATGGAGAGTGTGGGCAGGTAAATCAATTAAGATTATCTGGGCTATAAGCAACAAAGTAGTGTGAACTAGTAGTTACCTAACCCTTATTTACTATTACAACGAAAAATCTAGAGTTAGGCTGGAACCATTACTTTAATGACATCATTAAGAACCTTGTAGCATTCTTTTTTTTTTTTTTTTTTTTACTTTTTCTTCCCTATACAGGTTCTTTATAGCTCTGTTCATCACCTTTTTATCATAAGATGGCTGCCAGAGGTCCAAATATCATATGCACATTAAAGGTAAGAAGAGAAAGGTTTACTGTTAGCAAAATTTCTTATTCTTTCAGTCTCTTCTTTTTACTTTTTTTTGGAAGCCAACACTAGACTTCCCTTTGTGAATCATCAGCCAGAATAGACCTCTGTGAATGTCTCTACTTGTAAGGGATTCTGGGAAAACAAGAAACTAGCTCATTAACCTCTGTTGTGAGAGGCAATAATAGAATAGGGTCTAGGAATGGCTAATCCTTTTGCCAATCAACAATGTCTGCTCAACAACTCATTAAAAGGATCATACACCATGATCAAGTGGGATTTATCCCTGGGATACAAGGATGGTTCAACACACACAAATCAATAAATGTGATATAGCACATTAATGAAACAAAGGATAAAAATCATGTGATCATCTCAGTAGGTGTAGAAAAAGTATTTGACAGAGTTTAAGATCATTCATTTCATGATAAAAACTCTCATCAGATTAGGTATTGAAAGAATTGTACTTCAGCATAATGAAGACCACATGTGACAAGTGCATAGCTAACATCATACTTAGTGATGACGACTGAAAGCTTTTCTGCAGAGATCAAGAGCAAGACAATGGTGCCTGGTCTCTCCATTTCTATTTGGCATAATACAGGAATTTCTGGCCAGAGCAACTTGCAAGAAAAAGAAATAAATGGCATCCAAATTGGAAAGGAAGAAATGAAATTGTCTCTTTTGTAGAAAATATGATCTTATATATAGAAATTCCTGAAGATGCCACCCAAAATATGTTAAAACTAATAAATTAATTCAGTAATGCTATAGGATGCAAAATAAACATATAGAAATTTGTTGCATTTCTATGCACTAACAACAAGCTATCTGAAAAAGCATTAAAGAAAGCAATGCCATTTACAATAGCATCAAAAAGAAGAAAGTATTTAGGAATAAATGTAATCAATGAGGTAAAAGACCTATACATTGAAAACTATAAAACATGGATGAAATAAATTGAATAATACACAAATAAGTGGAAAGAAATCCCATGTTCATAGTTTGGAAGAATTAATGTTGTTAAAATGTCCATACTACCCAGTTTTAATCTTTTTCAGAAGTATAAAAAAACTTAAAATTTATATAGAACCGCAAAGGACCCAAAATAGGTTAAAAAATGTTGATCAAGAAGAACAAAACTGAAAGCTTCACAATTCCTGATTTCAAACTATGTTACAAAACTATAGTAATTAAAACAGCATGGTATGGGCATAAAAACAGACGCATAGATCAATGGAAAAGAAATAAACACACACACATATAGTCCACTAATTTTTAAGAAAGATGCCAAGAATACTCATGGGAAAGGAGAGTCTCTTCTGTATGTGAGGTTGGAAAACTCGATGTCCACGTACCAAATAATGAAATTGGTCTTTTATTTAACACCATTCACAAAAATCAACTCAAAATTGATTAAAGACTTAAACTAATTATCTGAAACTGTAAAACTCCTAGAAGAACACACAGGGGGAAAAGTTCCATGACATTGGTCTTTGCAATGATTTTTTGGAATTGTCACTCAAAGCACAATCAACAGAAGCAAAAATAGACAAATGGGATTACATAAAACTATAAATAAAACAACTCTACATAGCATAGGAAATAATCAAAATGAAAAGGCAGCCTACTAACTGGGAGAAAATATTTGCAAATCACATATCTCATAAGATGTTAATATTCAAAAAATATAAGGAGCTCTTACAAATAAATAACAAAATATCCAATTAAAAAATGGTCAAAGAATCTGAATACACATTTTTTTCCAATGAAGACATGCAGATGATCAACAGGTATATAAAAAGGTGTTCAAAATCACTAATCATCAGGGAAATGCAAATCAAAACCACCATGGACTGTCACCACACACCTGTTAGGATGGCAAGTATCAAAAATGTCAAAAGATACGTGTTGGTGAGGATGTAGAGAAAAGGGAACCTTTGTTCACTTTTGGTAGGAATTTAAATTGATGCATCCATCATGAAAAACAATGTGGAGGTTCCTCAAGAAAATTAAAAAGAGAACTACCATATGATTCAGCAATCACTTCTGAGTGTATGTTCAAAGGAAGTAAGATTGCTAACTCAAAGAAATCCCTACTTCCATATCCATAGCAGCATTATTTACAATAGCCAAGATGTGGAAACAACCTGAATGTCCATCAATGGATGAATTGATGAAGAAAATATAATATACATTTTATATAACACGTAATGCAATATTTATCAGCATTATAACAAAAGGAAACCCCGCCATTTGCAATAGCATGGATGTATATGGAAGACATTATGCTAAGTGAAATAAAGTCACAGAAAGACAAACACTGCATGATCTGACTTATATGAGAAATCTTTAAAACAAGCGGGAAAAAAAGCTGAACTTACAGCTACAAAAAAACAGAATGATGGTTACCAGTGGCTGGGGTATTGGGGAAAAATGGGAGATAAAAAGAAAAACTAACAAGGAAAGTAGAAAAGTAGAATGATAGTTGCCAGGGGCTGTGGGAAAGGGGTCATGGACAGTTACTTTTTTTTTTTTTTTAATTAATTAATTTATTTATTTTCTTTTTAGTATGTGGGTAGCTCCCTGGCTGGGAAACAAACCCAGGCCACAGCGTTGACAGCGCCATCACCAAAGCCTTAAGCCACTACAGTACCAGGGAACTCCGACAGTTACTTTTTGAATGGTACAGTTTCGGCTTTGCAAGATGAAGAGTTCTGGAGATGACCGGTGGTGGTGGTTGCACAATAGTATGCACGTTCTCAATTTCTGACTGTACACTTAAAAATGGTCAAGCTACTAAATTATAGGGGATTAAAAGGAAATATCTACAAAACAATAGGAGAAGAGATGAGCAAACTTGTCCATTGCCATGAGAATGAGAGGAAGGGTGTTAGGCAGTCTCATAGATAGACTCAAATACTACATAATATATAAAAAGCATGAACTTAGACCTCTACTTGGAACTATCTTCAGGAGAGCATACTCAGCCAACTGTACCCAGCCTCCCAAATAGGATTTGGACCTCTCTGCCTTCAGGCTCTGTTCGTGGGACATTTCCCCCAAATCTTTTTTTCTTTCTTTTCTAAAGCTGCCAGAACTTTAAACCTTACTTTGAGTTCCACTTCTCTGCCAAGTTCATGATGGCATCCTATTCCTTTAAATTTATACCACTTCTTAATCATTCAGGCTATAAGTTAACCACACAATTCATACCTGACAGCCACTTACATTTTAAATGCTGTTTTGCTGAGTAACTTAGCTTTTGACAGCAAAGTGCCTGATTATCCTAATTAGACTGTAGATTTCTTAAACAGAACAAATCTTTCTACTGCTTTGTAAAGACCATAGAAAAAAGCAGAGTACATAGTACATACTCAGTTAATTTATGTTGGTTAATGTGTCCTTAAGGGAGTATTTAATTAAAACACTAATTTCTAAGAAGAATAATTTTAATCTATGGTATGCCTCTGACGTGCTTTAGAAGAGAGAATTAAGGGACAAAAATTTCTTTCTCACACAGCCTTTTTACCTAGCTCAAACTTTGTTTAAGGGCAACTGCTTAAATGACATCTTCCTCCTCCGAACCTCTGATGGTTCATCATTGCACAGGTAATAAGCAGTAAAGATGATTTCTTTTCCCACTCCAAGCTGCTGTTAGGCTTATATTAAGGACCAAACAGTTGCTGTGCTTGTCCACTGTGCTATTTTGGTCCTGTCTGTTTTTGAAGTATTTTCAGTAATACCATAGGTTGTTGAATTTTGCTTTCTCTGGAGTCAAGTGACTATTATACACGGGCAGAAAAGGAAATAAAAGAATTTCATGTAAGTGCTGCAATTTTTTCAAAAGTTCTTTGGAGAAAGGGGAGATAACAATGGGAAAGTGCTGCTCTGTGTGGAAGGGTGAGATGCTAAAAAACAGTGGAGCCGGCCATGGACTCTGTGTTTGCTTAGTATTTGATGAATGAAAACGCTATTTGTACTTGAGGATGATAGAATCTGAAATGGTCATCTTTCAGCTTTATAATAATCTTGAGAGTGTGGCTGAATTTTTGTGTCTTTTTTTTTTTCATCTTTAATGTCCAGCTATTATTTTGAGACGAGAGCATGATTATGGAATTGGATTTGAAGAGCATCACTAAATCATTCTCACTTGGTACTTGACCTTCATCCTAAACAGAATAGATTTCATGGAAGAAATCAGGTTGGGGAAGATATAATTTAATTCTGCCATGGGTCAAGCAGAAAGGTTAAGTCCTGTAAGTTCCTCATTCTATGATACTGCTTGGTAAGGTTTTGAAAAGGCAATTTTTAATACTACAACCATTTGTCCCTGTCTCATGTTTCTTATTTTATTACTTTAATAGACAAATGAATTTAACATAAGTTTTTCTTGCTAGTATTTCTTTCTGCATCTTTTTAGAAATGGTTTATTTTTCTTTCTTGTGAATTAAATTTAAAAAGTACTATACTCATTCTGTATTAACATGCCAGGTAGCAACTACTTAGTACTTAAAAACCAGAAGCCTGAAATTTCACTGTTTGTTTAAAAAAGTTATTGGATTAGATTTATTTGTTTTCTTTTTCCTCTGCACCTCAAAACAAGATAATGGGTGAGGATTATTGCGAAGTTTCTTTTGCATAATTTTTGTTAAGGTTTTGCATAACCTTGTGTTAGATATTTTCACTGAGGAAACCTCAGCTTCTCTTCTTTGACAAAATCTCCTGTCAAGAAGAAGTTCTCTACTCTCTCTATACTCAGATTCGCCAGGTTCACAATATGGTACTAGTGTTTGTTTGTTTGTTTTTTCTGCCTTGGAGGAGAAATTTTATCTCTGATGGCTTCTAATGGTTGAACTTAGTAGCTGTTAACTGAGGATACTAACCTTCCAGACACTCTTGCTTTGGATGATTTCTTTGTAGACATAGTCCTATTTACACATTCTTCTCATTTATTTAAGTAGCATGTATTAATTTAACCATTTCCCTAGGTATCATAGGAAACTCTTGTTATTTTACCTTGTTTTTCTGCCCAAGTCCTGACATATGCAAAATAGAGTACTCCAAACTTCACAGAATAATCTAAGGAGAATGGCTGGACGATCTTTTCCTTCTCTCTAAGCAGTACTTTCCATGTAAATGACAACATGGTGCTGACCTATTACAGCTCCTGGTAACTCTGTTTCCTGACTCTGTCCTCCACCTTTGCACCAAGTTCACAAGTTTAGATTTAACCAGTTTTCAGTCATTTTCCACCCACCCAACAATTTGTTCAAAGTCATTCTCAGTTAACATTCTCTCAACTTTTGTGTAACTTCCTTCAAAGTTGACCTTATTTACTTGGTGGGTAGTCTTACTTTGGAGGAGATAGTAATGGTGGTTATGCCTTCTTCCTACAAAATAGAAGGTTATCTACTGGGCTACTTGTCTTTGAGCATAGTGAATATAATGGTTTGGACACACTTGGTAGTGCTTAACAGCATATGGGCATACCTTGAGAATATTGCAGGTTTAGTTTTAAACTACCACAATAAAGTAAGTATCACAATAAAGCAAGTTGTAATCTTTTTGCTGATGGAGGGTCTTGCCTTCAATTTGTAAAACAACTCAACATCTCTGAAGGGCAATAAAGTGAAGTGCAATAAAACGAGGTAAGTCTGTAATTGTATTAATACCGTGAAAGGCTTGAGGTTATAAAAAGCTAGCAAGGCCTTTGCTGATCATGGTACATAGCTTTCTTATAACAAAATAATGATGGAGTAACTCTCTCTAGCATTCCTGTGACTAAGGTAAAGATTTAAAAGGGACCAATGAAAGCATATATGAAAGGCACAGTTCAGTCCTGGATTGCCCCCTAGGTCCCCTGACCCAGATAAAACTCAGAGGCTCATACAAGGTCAGCAATCTCGATGTGCCACACAATAACTCAGTTTTCAAGGGCAGGGACTTGATTCTCTGCTTTCTCCCCTATGGCACCTGGCACAATGCTTTGCCCCTGGTAGGTATTCTTAAATAATTTGTTAAATGAAATGATGATTTTGGCGATAGCATGAACAGTAAATGCAGCACAATTTGTACCTTATAGAGCACACAAGGTGGCCTGGTTCACAGTCTAGTTAGGACTAGAAGCCAGATCTTTCACTCTCATTCTGACCCTCATTCCACTCTATCACAATTCCACTCTGGTATCCTCCCCACCTGCAGGCCCTGGGTTCTCCCTAAAGTTTCTCCAGAGAAGTAGATAGTGGGGTTTGCAAAACCTTAAACATCAGGCAGTGACTTCAAGCTGGTTGCTGTCCCATAATAGTAGGCTACGTAGTGTCTCAAATATGTCTTAAAGAAGCAAACCATTGCCAAGATTGTATAGGTGTTGCCCCCTCCCATCTTCTCCATTCTCTTGACTTGTGTCACCATAATAACACACATCCCTTAAGAAGCAGTTGGTGCCTTTATGAAGAGAGGTGTATGAGGAGTTTTCATTATCAGGAGAGGTACATGAGTTAAACATTTTTTTTTTAATTTTATGGACCTTTTGAGTTCCTGTGTTCTATCATTCTTCCATTAGCAGCTGAAAGACCCAGATGGGTCCAGTCACTCTTGGCATTTAGTCACCAAGTATTAATGTTTTTACCTGACTCACACAATACTGAGCCTCTGTTATGTGCCAGGTACCAATCTAAGTACTCAAGATAGAGCATTAAAAAAATTGAAAAAAATTTACCCTGACAAATATTGTATTCTAGAAAGAAGAGGCTGACAAATACATACATAAAAATTATAGTATGTCAGATGATAAGTGCCATGGAGAAGAGCAGAGCAGGGAAGGGGAATTGCTGGGAATAAAGGGCTAATAATTTTAAACAGTGAGGTCAGGGAAGGTCTACCTGAAAAGTGGCATTTGAACAAAGAGCTGAAGTAGTTGAAGAAGCAGGCTATTTGGAAGCTGGAGAAAGAAAATATTAGAACTGGTTCTTGACCTGACCAGATCTAATATCCCATACCACACTAGACCAAAGGTGAACTTTCAGGAATTTATTATATTACAAATGCAAGGTATATTGCAATATGACCAGAGCCAAGACCAATGCTATTGGATAGCTAGCGGAGGGTGTTTCAGATGGCACAATGCTGAAGCTGAGTGGCCACAGCTCCCATGGCCCTCACTCAGGGTTGATCAGCTAGCTCCTGGACCTCTACAGGTGTTTGAGTTCGTGACTTTGATTTACAATATCCATTATTTTGAAGAAAGCTGTAAAGGTGAGATCCAAGTAGTTTCCAGGTTTCTGCTCCTTTATCTGAAACCCAGACTAGTTCCCCATATCTTTTGATTTCTCTTATTCTTAAACCTGATTTCCCACTAGGGTCAGTGAGGCTGCTTATTTTGAATATGTCTTGATGCTCCAAGAAATGAGACCAAATGATCTCTGGAGCAAAATACAATGGCTGGTGCCTGCATGTGTGCATGTGCGTGTGTGAGTGTATGAGCATGTGCATGTGCGTGCGTGCATGTGTATGTGTTGTGTGTGTGTAAAGTATGGGAAACCTCTGAACGATAAAAGCACAAGCAAGAGTTTGAAGCCATGCATGATTTCAGATAGGATGATTAGGAAAAGAAAACTTAAAAAAAATACCTATAAAACTTTCCTTTTTAGATAGTTTATCTTTCTGGTCATAATTGTCCCTTAGGAAGCCACATTCCAGACTTAGGTGAAAGAAGGAGTTTCCTGCTGCTGTTTATCCTGTTGAATTAGATAATGTGTTTTCTATCTCATTCACCTCCCACATTAGGTATCTGGAATGAGAAGATTTAAGCTGGAGATATGGGTTAGGGCTGTCAGCAGATAGATGGTAATTAATACCATAAGAGTGACTGAGCTCTCCTGGAAGGAATGAGTATACAGAGTGAAATGGGACAGGGCTGATGTGGATCTCTTGGGGACAGCCACATGTGGACAGAGACTGAGAAGTGTAGGTAGAATGGAATGGAGTGTAGACACTTTTAAGAGTTAACCCTATCAAATGCTGGAAAGGGGGCAAGAGAGCTATGCACCAAATGAGTCTTTTGAATTTAGCAGAAATTCTGAGTGAGAAGGCCAAGGACCTCTGAAATAAGCAGAACAAAATGCAAAGAATGAAACCACAAGAAAAAATGGCTACAAAAGCATAGGAAGAAAGGGTGAGAGCGGTGATTAATGCCTGGCATAACATTTCCGATATCTGTGAGTAGGTTGTTTTTGTTCTGCATGGCGGCTCCATGATACCAGAGAGATGCCTCTTACATTAGTGAGCTCTCCTTTGATGTAGCCCACTTCTGGGGGAAATTCATTTCCGAGAGGAGGCTCCGTTGTGCTCTGTTGAAAATCAGCCTCCAGGAAACTCGTCTGGGAATTCTGAGGAAAAAGGAAAGCTTCTAGGGAGATGTTTTGAAATCCTTTGAGCTGCATATAATCAGCACAAACTTTACTTGTATATTGACTGTACATTAAGAGCACTTTAAGCATTAAAGACCTCAAAGGCACTAGTCCATTATGAGAACAAACAGCAATTTAAAGCTGTATTTTCCCAGAGAAAAGAATCAGAAGGAACAAAGATGCCAGAGCTGGGGCCTTTCCCCCTGTTCATTTGTGAGAAAATATGCTTTTGATTGATATCTACCAAAGACTGTGTTCAGCATAGCATATTTTTGATGGTTAATGAATGTTCAGAATAGTGATTTAAGATGTTTGGGGTAGTGCCTCCAGGCACTTTTTCCAATACGTCTTTTATTCTTTTCAATATCTGGAACATGAAGATTGAGAATGAAAATAATTGCACTTGCTGTCTTTTGCTTCCTTTCCCATGAGCTTGAGTGCTCATACTCCATGTACCAGTGAGACTTTCTATTCTCATGCATTCTTCACTTTGTTTCTAGTGACAGGGCTGGGACTTTTTCTGTGAAAAGGAAGAAGACCATGCTATCCTGTACAAGATGGGACCCATGCTGTATCCAATGTACTTCTTTTTGCATATTTTTCTTTGGATTTCTTCTACGAGAGGGAATTATTTATAGAAATGTGGGATTGCAAAAATTTGGTTTCTAATTCAGGTCCATGTTCTGAAATGAAAAGACTTTTGCCACATTTGCATGTGTATTTCTTCTTCCTGTTTTCATTTAATTTTTTCAGTCACACATTTTGCATTGGTGGCATTTGGTAGCAAGACACCACACAAATGAGATGCTACTAAGGACTATCAGGTCATGACAACTTAATAGTATCTTGGTAATGTGTCCAGCTTATGTCTTACTCATATTTGTATACAGAATAATTTCACATGTAACTTAGAAAAATAAACATAAGAAACAATCCCATTATACATCAGACTACTAATTTCAGGCTTCATTTACCCATATGTAATGTTCTACTGTTAAACATTAAAGAGCTTTTTGTTACACTGTAGTGTGGTTGAAAGTATTGGTAATATAATAATCCAGTCAGTTAATATATTTGTGTTAAGTTAGATAAAGACATTTAATAAAAAGAAATGTGTGATAAAATAAGAGTCAGAATACATCATTGTTTAGCACTAAAAAGTATTACATTTTTAAGATGTCACAGTAGTATTTCAGGTACTGTACAATTTCTTATGGATATGCTAACTAAACAGCATGGCACTTAAAAGCATGTTAGAATCCTTAAAACCTGCATAGCCTTCTGTTTTACTGAGGTTTCTATTTTACTATCAGGAAATCTGAAGAATTGTGAGTATTAATAATAATAACCTGCCATTTTTGGAGGTGTACCATTTGCCAGGGAGTATACTGGGGGGTTTGTGTATATTGTCTCTGATCCTCTAAGTAATACCATTTCTACTGTACAGATTAGAAGACTAAGGCAGAGAAGTTTAAGTTACTAAAGAGTATTTAACTCCTAGTGATAGATAGGGACTCAAATGAAAATCCATTGGTCTATAAATTTAAGACCCTTCCTCTTAACCAATTACATCAGAATCTCTAAGTGTAGGGCTCAGGTATTAATATTCTTTAGAAGATCCCTTTGGAGACTCTACCATAGAGCTCTGGTTGGAAAAGGCTATACTTGCACGGTTTTGTCTTTCATGAGAGCGAGTAGTGAAATCACATTGACACTTGGTTTATTTGTGGGGATCACAAGAGAGGTGCAGACTAGGAGGTGCAGACTTGCAAGGAGAAGAAGAGGCATATTATGTATGCAAATACATATGCATATGTGTGTATGTCTATATGGGGGACAGTGGCCATGTGTCCTGAAGAATGTAAAGCTATTTAAAGTGGCAGCTATATAGATGGAATACTTACCTGGAAAAACATGTGGAAAATGTTGAGCAGCACTGTGTGCCCACTGACAACGGGGGCCAATGATAAAGGATTAAAGTGTTATAAATATAGAATATAGAGTCACAAGCGCACGTGTGTGTGTGTGAGATCTCTGGGTTAATTGTTTTATAAGCCTAAAAAAGTTACTTAAGAGCAGAAGTCAATTTAAGAATTGAATGTTTAATCTTTATTTCTTTAAGCAGAGATGGGTGGGGAGGAGTGGGTGAGTGGTAGGGATAAAAAAGGACTTACTTATCCTTTTCTCATCTTACATAGTTGATATTTTTTCAGCCAAATCTTATTGTCTAAGAAACTGGCCTGTCTTGAATATGTCACAGATTGTCAATAAAGGCAATTCACCATCTAGAATGTTTCTCTCCCTTGCTCAATGTGATTTTCATAGTAGTGGAAAATCCTTTCCCACTTTTCTCTGCTTCCCAGCAGGTAAAACTCCAAAATAACCCTATTCATATCCTTGTTTAATATTCAACTTGGCCCCACTTCATGCCCTGCTTACAGGTCTCAGGTCTGTCCCACTCTCATTTTATGACTTTGATACCTATGGTTTTTTGCAGATCCTTGGGAGATTAGCTGCAACAGAATACTACCTACTCTCAAATGTCAGTAATACTACCAGCATAGTTTGCTTGGAGCTGCTTAACTGTATTATAATGTTAATTTATTTGGATTTTCAAGGTAGGTTGGTGCTTCAAGTCACCAGGTGAGGCTAATAGAAGTTAACATTATCATTATCCTTATTTTTATCAACTTTTGGTTGCAAGGAGATTCTGAAACTTCTCGTTGTTTTGGTACATATTCTTTTGTTCTACAAAGGGGAAGAGTGTGACTAATAGTTAATTTGACCTTACAAAGAGTTTCCAAAATAATAGACATACACAGATTTTACTGGGTAAACAGGATATGTTCTCTGTCTTGGACTCGTGTGGAGTTTTGAAATGAAAATGGTCATTAGCAGGGCTAGAGTAAGGGACATGGTCAATCAAGAGAGGTGGTACCCTGAGGAGTTACAAGCTAATTTAGGGTCCCTCTACTTTCTGAACGAGACCATTCTTTGATTCCTTACTTGTAGGCTGAAAGGAATTTTCAGGATAATAAACAGTTCCAGGTGGTCCCTTATTTACTGTCAAGTTCACTGCCCACAAAGTATTTAGGTAATCCACCAAATTCTTCCAGCTTTCTCCTCTAAGGTGGGTCTTTTCAATAATTCCAAGGGTCCAGGGACCTGAAGTTGGTGTGCTCCCTTAGTGACCTGGAACAGGAAAGGACAGAAGGGAGTCTAACGACCAGGGCTCTAAGTACTTGATCTATCATCTCTTCAGCAGGAGAGAAGGGGTGTCCTGGAACTTTTATAATATTCTTGGTGTCAGAGGTATTGGTTCTTGAAAATACTTTTAACCCCTAACTAATACAATTGTGACTTTCTTTGGGATATGAAAGAGAAAGTCCTTCTCTAATCTATTTGGAAAGAAATACAGATGAAGCATGTAGGACACCTGTACAAATGAATCTCCAGCAGGGTATTTGCAAATTATCTTTCCTCTTTCTTAAAGCAAGCATGCAGATACCTTTTAAGAAAGGGCACTATGGCCTTTGGCCTTCCTTGCTTAGAATAATGGTTATAACTTTACTCTCTTATATTCCCATAGGAAGGAAAAAGTAACACAAGAATAATGCTAATGGGATTTCCAGCCCCATTAGCCTCATGGGTAGTTCCATTTGTAGATGAGCTTACCCTTGGAAGATATGAGGGAAAAGCTAGCCTGGTGGGGAGGCAGATGCATGGACCAGGCAGAAGCAGCCAGGATCTGAGAGACCCACTGGGATTGTCCCCAGGGCACCTTTTCATACTTCAAGACTTTTTGCCCTCCCCTTTCAGGGTTTTATATTCTCTCACAGGCATAGAATCCCAAGACAGCTCATCAGAAACATAACTTAAGAAGTAGGATCCATGCAATCCCTTTGAGGTCCCTATATCTGCTTTTTAAGTTTGCTTTCCATTTGACTTACTTGATTCCCTTTATATTCTGGGCACGTAGATAAATGCATATTTTTGTAGTGGGCCTATTCTATCTATATTTGAGTTTTCAGGAGGGCATGCCATTTGGAAAAGTTTTACTTAGTAATAGTGAAGGGAAAAAAAAAGATGACTTTGTGTTTGAAGTAGTAGCCTTGTTTCAATGACATGTAAAAGATGGATGTTCTCCATCGTGCATCTTTCCAGGCTAAGAATCCAGCATATTTTGAGAAGATGAATGGATTAGAGAGGCTGGTTAATATATTATCTTTGTTTTGCTGCTGGCTGGCAAGGGAGATGGTCAGTAGGTTGTGCTGCTCTTGTTTTTATGCTCACGTATAGTATCCAATCTGCTGAACACTAAAAGTTTCCTGTGGTACTGTAATTGCTGGAGGAAACAAAAAATAATAGAATGAAAAGAATGAATGAAATATAACCTATAATTTTCTAACTTCTTCCCCTTATTCCAGAATAAATTAGATATCTCTCTTCTGCCCTAAAACATAAAGATTCCAAATGTCTTTTTCTGTTCCTTAGGTGGGGTTCTCTGGGGCCTGGAAATTGTGCATTCAGGGCTTCACTTCTGCTTTCTCTCAGAGGCTATCCGAGGTAAAAGTTTAGAGACTTGAAGGTAGAACTGATTTGCAAGATAGACTTTGAATTATGATCATTTATATCTGATCAGATTAAAAGGGCAGAGGACTTTAGTCTGTCTTGTGCTCTTGGAAGCTGTGGAAGAAATGAGTTGCTGACAAGTTGAAACCACAGTGACGATAAGGTGATCATTGACAATTACACTTTCAAAACAATTTAAAGTTTAGGAAGATATTTTAGAAGTAGATAAAAGTGTTAGGACCACTTTTAAACATTCATTTCAGCTCCCTGCCCATGGCGTGCTATAGATAACAAATCAGGGAGAGCCTGTGTATCAGTTGGGATGCACTTTTTTGAAAGTAGCAGTGAAACCAACTCAAACTGTCTTAGACAACAAAGGGCATATGTCAGTCAGGTAACTTTCAAAGGCCAAAGGTAAGGCAGACTTTAAGTGATATTTGATCCAGAAGGCCACAGTGTTGTTAGGATTCTGATTTTATTGCTTGAGATTCTCTTGGCCTGTCCTCCCTGGTATTTTGGCATCATCCAGAGCAAATGGCTGTCAGCAGTTCCAAGCCTCCTGTGCACACATCGCCCTGTCCAGACAAGATGAATATGCCTTTTTCCTTCATTCTTAGCAGGGCCTGCGAGTCGTTCTGATCAGTCCACCTGGTTGGCTTAGGTAAGATCACCTGCTTACCCCTGGAGGTGAGATTGGAGTCAGCATTCCCAGACTCCCAGTGTCTCACATGTCAGTGGGGAATGTAAGAAAGGGCTTACTGGTTACTTTGGATGCAACCAAGTGCCTGTGGTGGTGTACCACGATCAAGAGACTTCAGAGTTCCATAGGCCAATGGAGGAGGGCTTCAAGTCTACTTTCTACCCATCAGTTCCTGTTTGGACTTATTTCTGATGATTGTTAACACATCATTTTCTGTTTAATTCTTCAAGATACCAAGAGAAGCCAAATTTTCAACTTTATTTTAGAGTGCAGTTATGCTAGTTCCTCGCCAGTCATTCACTTCCCCCCCCTCTTTTTTGCTTAACTTAAATAACTCTTGGTGCAGTTTAATCCCATTTTTCTCTTATTTAATAGTCACTGAAAAGAAAGAACAGCTGGCCTCACCATTCTGTATGCTATCCTTAAATCTGTTTTCAGCATTTTACTGTCACTTTTATAGCTTTGCCTCCTCATGCTACGTTAAGGTAAAAGTCTTTGTTTTCTGTGGTCTCCAGCTTACTGATCTGAAGCAAGTTCAGCTGACTTATCTGAGGTCATCCTTTGGGTTAACTAGAGATGCTATTAATGGCCATAGCTCCCAAACTGTAGGAGTTGGCAACTGCCAACCATGGGCAGTCTGCCACCTGTTATAGCAAATAAAGTTTTATTCAAATAAAACATCATTCATTCATTTACATATTGTCTATGATTTCTTTCACTATTATGATGGCAGAGTTGAGACTAATGGCAGACATTATTTGGCCTGAAATATCTAAAATATTTACTATCTGGCCCTTTACAGAAAAAAATGTACTGATTCCTGGATTGAATGAGCCATGTTCTTCACTTTAAGAAACTATGGAAGATTTTGCTACTAAGTAGTATAGTCTTCCTGAACCTGTCTGGGTCTTTAAAAGTGATCAAAGAATGTTGGAGGCAGAAACAATCTGAAACAATTCAACTAGCCTGAGTCTTTCATTTCACAGGTGGGAGACTGATTGTCAGAGATGACATGTGAAGGCTCCATAGCATGTGGGAGGTAGATCAGCATGCCCTTTGTTTCCCACACCCAGGTTGTGTACTGGAAGAATACCTGAACACACGCTGCTGCCTCGAGGGGGGAGGTTGGACATATTTTGAGGAGAATGTTGGCGGAAGCAGTAAACTCTGCCATTTACCAGTTTGGGCAAGTAATTTGACCTAGCTGAACTCAATTTCTTCACCTATAGGATGGAAGTAACAATAGTATATGTCCCCTGGAGTTATGCTATGAGTGAGACATCCAATGTAAGTAAAGCCCATAGGAAGATTTTGATTAATGTTTGCTGCTGCTATCATCATCATCATCATCATCATCATCATCATATCATCATCATCATCATCACCATCATATTTCAGCAGCAGCAGCCAAATTGGTACTCATTTTTGCTTTTTTCTTACTTATCTTAGAGGAAGAGGGGTCACCTTTCACTCCAAAGCTAAATACATCAATTGGGAACTGGATTGTTTCCTCTCATGGCCCCTCGAAGACCTTATTCCGTCAGCTACACCATCTTTCCTATATCTTCTATTGCTTCCTTTCCACTGTTGATTCAAATTATTAACAAAAGTCTCATATCTTAAGTATTGTAATAAAGACATTGCTACCACCTCTTTCATCTTAAAATAAGGTCATGTTTCTCCCCTTTCCTTCATTGCCCCAACAGTTCATGTCTCACTACTTTACTCCCTCAAGTTTCATTCTAAATTCACTTCTTCTAAAACTGTGGGACTATATAGTCTTCATCTGTCCCAATCTTGTGTAGCATTAAAACTTTTAACACCAAACATCCTTGTAAGCAAAGACACTTTTCTCCTTGTTTTTGAACCATGATCTTAATTTGCATGTCTTTCCATCTCCCAATAAGTCTCTTTCCCAAATTATTTCTTCTTTATCTTATATATAATATTTTTTCTGGGTTCTATACTTAGAAGCCCCCTTTAGTAATTGTCTACTTTGCCGTGGGATCAATGACTACCTATTAAGCTGATAAATGTCTCTATCTGAATGTAGTAGTGGAATTTATAATCCTCAAACTCCCCTTCCAAACTATTGCTCTACTTACTTCCTCCTCCTCTTACTTCTTGTGATGTTCTAATACATAACTAATACTGGGCACCAAGTTCTGTGCTAAGAGCTTTCAAAGCAGAAAATCATATTTAAAAATCAAAGTCTATGTTTTATTTAGATTTCCTTAGTTTTTATCTTTTTCTGTTCCAGGCTTTCATCCAGAATACCACATTACATGTATCGGTCATGACTTCTCAGGCTCCCCTTGGCTGGGACACTTTCTCAGACGGTCCTAGTTTTTGACAACCATGGTAGTTTTAAGGAATTTTGTAGAGTGCCCCTCAGTTGGGATTTGTATGATGATTTACTCATGATTACACTGGGCTTATGGGTTCTGGGGAGGAAAAGCACAGAGGTAAAGTACCATTTTCATCACCTCACATCAAAGGTGCTTATTATCATCATGACTTATGATTGCAGATATTAACTTTAGTCACTCAGCTGAGGTCATGTTTGTCAGATTTCTCTACTATAAAGTTACTCTTTCCCTGCCTTTTTGTACTGTACTTTTTGAATGGAAGTCACTGCATGCAGCCCATGCTTAACGAGTGGGGAGTTATGCTCTCCCTCTGGGAAAGCAG
Source organism: Lyroderma lyra (assembly GCA_004026885.1). Taxonomy (NCBI): domain Eukaryota; kingdom Metazoa; phylum Chordata; class Mammalia; order Chiroptera; family Megadermatidae; genus Lyroderma; species Lyroderma lyra. The sequence goes on along the minus strand of PVJL010003848.1, from coordinate 113,372 downwards.
AGTATCTACATAAATTATTTGGAATTCTTTTACACAGGAGATTTAAATATTACCCCCTCATTTATTTATTACACAATTAGTTATATCAGTATTGACTCATGGTTACTTGTTTTATACTTTGGTTATAATCTAGAATTACTTTATTTTGTTGCTTAAATCAGTCCTGATTTGGCCATTGGGAACTCTTTCAGTTGGCTCCTATTTGCCTGTGATATACCCTATTAATTTTGTGTGTGTTTCTAAATTCTTTTTGGAGCACTTTTTCACTCTCTAGCACTGCAAAATGCTCCAAGCTCATCTTGTATATTAATATCCTAGATCATGGACCAGCCATTTCTTCAAGCAGCCTGGTTCCTTTAATTGGAGAATGATATTAGAAACCACAACCTGGACGTTAAGCGTAATCTTTGTTACTGGGGTGTTGTTTCTTCTAGTCCCTCTAACCTGACAGAGCAAGGACATATATGTGTGCATACTAACCTGTGTACCCAAAAATACCTATGACTATTTCTATAGGTGACCATTTGTATCTATCTTAAGCTGAACATGAATTCATGCTGATATCTCTAACTCTAGTCTGTTACTACCTGGATCATTTTGGTCTTCCCCCTTTGCTTGTTGATAACCTCCCACTTCACAAGGAGAAACCTGGCTCCCACTATCTACCATTCATTTTCTTAATTGTTCAATGCCAGTATACATTTATAGTATTATTAAAATTATTTATATGTACCCATAGGGGAAAATCTTTATCAACTGAAGTACAGTGCTTTCATACAGTTTATATTGACTTTAGTCTTACAGACCTCAGTCATTTTCATAGTTACATTAGCACTGTTGTTCTCTGCTAGCAGTGAGGCTGTTTCCTACATTTGTAATACAGTTAGATTGCTTTACCACTACGTCCTGGGATCCCACAACCTCCTAAATGGTTTGTTAAAAATTTCTATACATTGAGTTCCCATTTTGTGCTCTAAAGTTGTATGGGTTTTGACAAATGCATAGTGACATGTATCCATTATTCCATTATTGTACAGAACACATTTACCACCATAAAAATTCCCCTGTGCTTTACCTTCTCAAAACTCCCTTCCCAACCCCCTGGCAACCATGATCTTTATGCTATTGCTATACTTTTGACTTTTCAGAATGTCATATAATTTGAATCATACTGTACATAGAATTTTTAAGACTTTTTTAAAGTTAGAAACATGCATTTAAGATTCATCTACATCTTTTATGTTTTGATTATCTATTTTTTTTATTGCTGAATAATATGCCATTGTGTGGATGTACCATAACTTGTTTATTCATTCACTTATTGAAGGAAGTCTTGGTTGCTTCTAGTTTTTTCCAATTCTGAATAAAGCTGCTATAAACATTTATGTGTAAGTTTTTGTATGGACATAAGTTTTCACATCAGTTAGGTAGATATCTGAGAGCGCAACTCTTGAACTGCATGTTTAACTTTGTAAGAAACTGACGAACTGTTCTCTGAAGTGCTTGTACTGTATTGCATTCCCATCAGTGATAAATGAGCCTTCCTTATACTTGGCATCCTCACCAGCTATTGGTATTGCCAGTTTTCTGGGTTTTAGTTATTCTAATACGTGTGTAGCAGTATTTCATTATTGTTTTCATTTGCATTTCCCTAATGACATGTGATGTAGAACATCTTTTCATGTGCTTGTTGGCCATCTGTATATCTTCTTTGGTAAGCTGTCTGTTTAGATCTTTTGCCTCCTCTTTCAATTGGGTTGTTTACTTTTTTATTGTTAAATTTTAAAAGTTCTTTGTATAATTTGGATATGACCTTTATCTGATACATGTTTTGCAAATATGATCTTCCACTCTGTGGCTTATCTTTTCATTTTCTTTGCAGTGTCTTTTGCAGAGGAAATTTAAATTTTAATGAAGTCCAACTTAACTAATTTTATTCTTTCATGGACCATGCTTTTGTTTTTCCTTCTAGAAATTTTATAGTTTTGCATTTTACATTTAGGTCTATTATCCATTTTGACTTAATTTTCTGAAACGTGTAAGGTATGTGTCTAGGCTTTTAAAAAAATTTTTTTTTCCTTGCAAATGTGGATGTCCAGTTATTCCAACACCATTTGTTGAGAAGACTGTTCTTTCTCTATTGAACTGCCTTTGCTCTTTTGTCAAAGATCATTGGACCATATTTGTGTAGATATGTATTTAGTCACTCTATTCTGGCCCATTGATCTACATACCTGTACTTTTGCTAACAGCACCTTGTCTTGATTACTGTAGCTCTATGTTAAACCTTGAAATTGAGTAGTATGAGCGTTTTACAGACAGCATATCATTTTAAAATATTTAAGAAATTTTAGGAACCTATAGCATACATAAGAAAAATGCTCAAAGGATAATTTTCTGCCTTTTAAATTTTTACTAAGTAAATACATTCAAGTAAGTGGCCCCAAATGAGGAAGGATCCTCCTCAGCATTTCAGAGCCTCCTTAGTGCTCCCTCCAGTGGTTAACCTTACACACAATGATAATCATTATCCTGACCTTTTAATAACATCGATTAGTTTAGCCTGTTTCTGTGCCTTATTGAAATGGACTCATACAAAATGAACTGTTTGGTGTTTGGTTTCTTTCCTCGGTGTTGTGTTTGTGAGATTTGTCCATATTTTTGTGTGTAGTTGTTTGCTTTAGCATATTACTGGATAGTTTCCCATTGTATGAACATACCACAGTCTATGCATTCATCTTGTTGTGACTGGAAATTTGTATTATTTTAAGTTTTTTTATTATTACAAATAAGAACAGTATGAAATTCTCATATTTATCATTCAGAGCCCATATGTACACTTTTCTGTTGGATCTGTTCCTAAAAGTGAAAATATGCGTGACAGTGTATATATGAGTATACATTCATCACTAATCGATATTGACAATTAACTTTTCAAAATGGTGCTGTCAGTTTATATTCCACTACTACTGTATGAGAATTCTTGTTCATGCAGCATATATTCTAATCTTCCAAACAGTTCTATGAATAGGTACTGTTTTATTTTATTTATTTTTTATTTTTCAATTACAGTTGAGATTGAATATTAGTTGCAGGTATATGGATGGCATAGTGATTAGACATTTAATTTAGAAGGTGACCTCCCTGATAAGTCTAGTACCCACCTGACACCATACATAGCTATTATTTACTATATTCCCTATGCTGTACTTTACATCCCATGATGATTTTCATTTTAAATTTGAATAAATCCAAGTTTTAAACAAGATAGATGGTAACTTGACAAAGGTCATGTACACTATTGATTTACCCCCACCCCAAGGCATTCTGACCTCAGATCTCGTGTACTTTTAACCACTATCCTTTTCTCCATTTCTCAGTTAAGGATGCCATCATATACAGATGCTCTTTTATTTTGAAATTTCCAAAGTTTATTTAGATAAAGCTTAATGCTGGCCCAATATATGCCAACTTCTACTATGGCCAACAGATGGCGCTAACAGTAGTTCAAAACATGCCTGGGCTTTTGAGGGAATGGATCCAATACAGCCTCTTAGAACTAGACTGTATGTTGGTTTGAGCAGATCTCAGAGCTAGAAATCTTGAAGGTCGCTCCTCTTTCTCTCCCACCCCACCTAGTTAGACCCCAAATCTCAACCATGGTACTCAAAAATTCTGGAAAATGCATCGACCTCCGCTCTCTCCTTCCATGTTCCCATTATTCTCTCTTCCTCTCTCTTTCACAGTGTTTACCACAGGCAGAGATTTATGTACCTGCTTTGCCCTGAATGTTCTGAACTCCTCAGGGCAGAGATTGTTTCCTGGCACAGAGAAGGTGCTCATGTATGATGAGTGAATAAAGTTTTTCTGGCAGAAGCCAAACAGTTCAAAACGACCCTTTTATCCTGTGATCACATAAGCTCAAAGGATATTTGACTTGCCTTGTCTGCCCTGAATAGCCTGGTATCGTACTCTGACCTGTGGGAGAGCAGGGCTTATTATCACACAGATCCCTGGCCTGGAAAGATAAGAGGTGATCCAAGCTCCAAGGTCATTTCTTTTTTTTTTTTTTTAAGGTGGTTGCCATAGGTGTTCTGGTGGCAGACTGTAGGCATGACCAAACTGTTTATTCACCCTGGTTCAAATTGGATTGTTGGTAATTAAGGATTGGGAATGGGATAGGTGATTTTGAAATTAAGCATTAGGACTACCAAGGACAAAGCTGTCCCTTTAGGAAAATGGATTCCTAGATTTTGGACCATTTGTGGGTTTGGGATTTAATTTTAATCACATGGTTTTATACACTTAGAAGAGGGAAGAGAAAAACATTAAAACAGTAATATTAAAAAAAAAATTATTTTCTTTCCCTGAACTTATCTTTCTACCTTTTTCCGATGGTTGTAACTTTCCAAGATTAGTGTTGGAATTCTGTCACTCCAGTATAGACTAAGTTGGGTTAGGGGCCAGATGGGTGCAACTCTTGGCCATTTCTTATATCTATGACCTTCAGTAAGTTACTTAGCTTCTCTGAGACTCAGATTTCTCATCTGTAAAGTGGGTTTAATAATAGTGCCTTCCTCTTATAGTTACAATGAGGATTAAATGAGTTAACATATATAAAGCTTTAGAACAGTGCCAGCCTATATTAAGTACACTTTGTAAATCTAGTCTCTTTTCCTTATATATATTACACCAGACACAGTTGTTTTGTGATGCTATCTTGAGCATAAAAAGCATTTCATTTGTTATTATATTTTATGTTGTGGTAGCTTTTATTACTAGGGTGAAAAATGGCTAAATGTAAATAAACTTATACCTGAAATATTTTTCTCGCCAATTTTACTGAATATTTTTTGTGCTATTTCTGTAATAGACTTTTATACTTTCTATACATCATAATATTTCCTTATGTTTGTATTCATCTTAAAGTTTACAAGCTGCTTTCACTACAAAATTTCCTTTGAATCAGAAAACTTTGCAAGATGGAAAGGGTCTGTTTTATATTCATTCCTTTATTATTTAAGAGATGAGATAGCTCTATGTCTTACAGTGATTAAGGAGATTTGGCAAGATTTCAAGGTTAATAAATGACAGAGTTGCCATTCTTCTTGTTCAGTAGTTCACATTCACTTTCAAGTTACATGTTTGTAGACTTTTGGTAAACTGCAATCAAATACATAATACAATTTGTGTACATATAATAGGTTCTACCTAACCAGAGAAATTAGGTATTAAAAACCCTCCTGGTAGGAGAATTCACATTCCAGGACATCATATTTGAAATTAAGTGTGGGCAATAGAAGTCCCAAATGAGTCTGTGAAAACATTTAAAATTGTATGTTTCCTAACATAACTTAAAACAGCACCATAAATAAGGACAATGTAAGTGAGAGTGCACACATTTTTGGTGGGTAGCAAGGTAATTCCAGGACCTATCTTCCCAGCAGTCACAGCAGTAGCTTGTATGGATTTTTTGTTTATCTTGGAAGGTGTTGTGCATATCACAAGATATTTTTTTTCTGAGTCTGCTTCACCATCCAAATGTTCAGGGCCTTTCTGGTTTTATGGCTTAGAATGATTGGTTTCTGCCTTCCCGGGGCCCACATCTGTCAGCCTGACTTTGATGACTCTCAGCTTTCTTCATTGGCTAGGACACAGCTAGAAGCCATGAGAGAAGGCTCCACTTTGCCTCTCTTCGGTTCCTTTATCTCACCCAAGGCTTTCTGTAAGACCCCTTTTCCTTTCTGCTACTGCTTTTACCTCCTGTTTTCATCCTCAAACCCAGGGACATCTTTTTTAATTTACCTGTGAAAGAATGACTTAGCATATTCTAGAACTAAAACCTTCACTTTCACAATAAAAGTATAAGCACCGTGATTGTGCATAAGATTTCATTCAATCCAGTTAAACAAACATGCATCCTGTTTCTATATATGTAATTATAGATCCTCATTAAAATTCTCTTTGAAAGGCTGGAACTTCATGATGCATCCAGACTCCTTTTGATTTAGTTCCCTTCTCCTGGGAAGCCTGTGGAATGAATTAGGTATAGCTATTGTATACAGTTCTTCATTAAGGTCCTCTAAAGTTTCCTGTGTTTTTACAACCTCTTCCTTCCCAAAGCTTTACATCTGTACTACCAAAAGTCTCCTGATAGAGTTGTGTTTTGTTTAAAATAAATGCTTTCTAGCTCTTTAGATATATCCCTGTAAGAATGTTAAGGAGCAGTCTTTCTCATTTTATTGTCAATTGGTTGATGAAAAGTTCTCATTGATAAGCGCATGAGTTCTGATGAAGGGGAAGTGGCAACATGGTCAGAACCTCTTTCTCCTCTTCTGAGTGCTGGAGGCTGTGCTGTGCAGCCCAGGTGTCCCCTTCAGGACCCAGACACTCTTTTCTCCTGCTTTCTTGAGTATGGGCTGCTGACTGCACCCAAATCTCATTCTCTCTCCTAATAGTTCACTGCCTAAGGGGATCATTTTGTACAAGGTGGGATCCCACCCAGGAGGGAAAGAGCAGATTTTATTTCCAGAGCACAAATTCCTGCTCCTCTTGCCTCAGTTCACAACAAACTCTAAAGGACATTCAAGCCCTCAAAACTCCCTCTGGGATCCAGAGACTTCTGTTGGGAGTGCGTCCTCCTTCTGCCTAATCTTGCTTTCTTCCCTGGCCTCTAGGGTTGATCCCAAGAGCACTCCCAATAAAACTCCTGCACACAAAGCTCAGAGTCTCAGATCCTTTTTCCCAGGACTGAAACCTCATACAAATTATCTTGTGATCTGCAGTGGGCTGACTGAAAATATAGGGCAAAATCCAGGCATATTGCTAAGCAGACCGTTCTGGTCCAGAGCTGTTCTGACTCTTACAATCCTCCACTTGGCAGTGAGCTGAAGCTGTGCTCATGGGTATTGCTTGGCGTGGAACTTTAGTTCTGTGAGTTCACAATTCTTTGACTGATATCGCAGTGAAAATCTCTTCTTGTTGTACTGAAAGAAAACAGAGAACTGTTAGGCCTACGGAGACCCTACATTTATACTCTTTAAACATTGTCCTCAGTGTTGAGGTTGGACACGCTGTAGTAAACTAAAAGATATAAACTGGTCTTCATGGTGGGAAGAGAGGCAAGCTAGGAGGCAATTGCAATGTGGCCTGGCATGCTGTGATTGGAGCAACTGTACTGGCCTATGAGGAGACATATGAAAGGCAGGAGTTGAGGAGGGGTTTTAGAAAAGGATTTTCTGTAAATGCTGAGAATCAGGGATTGGATTGGAAGTGAACTGTGGCAAATGGTTTTGTGGGATCCTGTGGAGGTGCTGCAGGTTTAATGGACAGGCCTGGAAAGAGTTGGGACCCTGGTAGGTTTCAGTAACTGAGAGATGTTGTCCATAGTCTTAATGGGAGCATGGCTGAGTGCGGAGAGTAGCAGGTCAGATTCTGCAGGGCTTAGTAAAACAGGTTGGAGAATTTGACCTGTGTTTTCAAAGCAATGGAGAGACATCTGTGAATTTTAGGAAGAGAGTCATCTGATCAGATTTGCTTACTTTGTGAGTTTAATATTTGTGAATTGAATTAGGATCGTTTATAGTACAGATTAGTATAGTCATGTTGACTGAAAAAAAAATTGAAGCCAGTGTCTCCAAGGTAATCAGAATGAGTGACTAGTTTCCTCAGTGTGTATTCATTGTGAAAGGCCTGGCTTTAAGGACATGAGGGAATTTCAAGAATTCCGAAGACAGAAAACAGAGAATGTTACAGTTGAAGGTGCAAGTATGCCATTCCTGTGTGTGTGTTTTCTGCTCTCTGTCTGGAGGTCTTTACTTCTTTTCTTTTCTTAATCTCTGTCTCTTACTCTCTGTGTGTGTGTCTCTCTCTGTCTGTCTGTCTCCTCCACCCCCACCCAGCTCTATGTCTCTGTTTCTTTAATTTCTCTCTCACTGGGTCTCTCTCTATCTCACTGGGCAAAGCAGGCACAGAAAACATGTCTGTTAAAGAGATTCCCCTGAAGGCGAATTCTCAAATCCCTTCTTAACCATAGCATATCACATCTGGGTTAACAGAAATGCCTAGAATGACATAGTTGAGTGACTGTGTGAACTCAGTCTTTACAGGAAAGGAGTTTTCTGTAGTAGACTGTCTTAGGACTGAATAGAAAGCATAAATGTTTTTCTTTCTGTTATTTTAGTCATGTCTAAGCTTCCTTAATTAAAAAGTAATTATATTTTCCCCCGAGTAAATATTTGATCTAAAACTCAGATGACATGCTGACATCAATACTGCACAGGAAGGTTTCCCCAGACTCACATCCGCTGTGGATGCCCAACCCAAACCCCCCAATGAGTCACAATTTTTCTGCAGAAACTCATTCTCTTCTAGATTGCTAAATTGTGGGGGAGGAACTGAAGGCAGATATTGATCTGTGAAGAATAAATGAGAGAAAATGACCAGAACAAATAAACTTTGGGAAACCAAATCATAGAAATCATTTGTCCTTATCAAAACTCCCACTCCATTCAGCTGTTCTTAGAGAGAGAGGAAAAAAAAAATAAAAGAACATTGACTGATATACTTGTTAAGGTTTGGGTTTTGTTTTTGTATGAAGATATTATTGGAGCTGCTGCTTCTTGTTTGTCATGCGTATTTTTCCCCCAACTCCATTTTATCTGAAGTAAGATGTTGCTGTACTCCTGCAATTTGGATTGCCTAATTGATGTTGACAAGGAGGAGGCATCTCTTGGTTACTCTGTCACTCTTCTGCGTTCAGAAGTGTCTCTAATCCCTCTAATGCTTATCTTCATGGCATGCAAGCATGTCTGATGCTGAGAGCAGAACAGCGGCTAAGGACACAGAGTAGAATCTTACCAGAATGTTCAAGGCCTAGAGTTACTAGAACAGACTGCCTCTTGATTAAGCTGGAATAATACTCTGCCATGTGCTATTTCATAGTCATTAAGTGAAGTTTACTTACATACTTTTTGCATAATTGAACACCTACCCAGCATAATGAGTCTTTGGAAGGAGCATGGGGGAGAGAAAGAGTTGGGAGAGGTCGGCAGGCTCTCATGTCTTGCATGAGATGTGTTGCAACTAGTGTGATGTTGGACAAGTCCCTGACCTCCTTGGAGGTCCTCTCTTAAAGGAGGTCAGACTAGATGGTCACTAATGTCCCCTCCACAAATCTAATATTTTGGATAAATGCATCTTGGGACCTAACTTAAGAAAGTTATTTTCTTTCTTAAGTAGTTCAGTTCTCCTTCCTAAACTAGAGATAATAGGAGAAACTATGTTCACGAAATTGGTGGTTCTTATTGAGTAGGATTAGTTGATGTGTTTTTCATTTCAGCTGCAGAGGAGTGCAATTTAACGTAAATGCAGTGCCTGTGAGAGTGGGTTGAGTGTGTATTGGGGGAAAGATGGGCTTAAGGCAGCTAAGAAATACCAGTTATACCAGCAAAATATGGTAGTCAGCTTAAGGACCAAGGGAGAAAATTTCCCCTCTCTGTGCTTACTCTGTTTTCTACACTGGCTTCCGTGCAACAACAGCTACCTTCTAGAATCCCTCTACCTCCCCATTATTATTTTCTGGCCTGCCTCGAATGAGTTATTTACGAAGACTTCTTTAAGTTCTTATAGGCTTCTGTTACTCATAGTCTCACTCTGTACCCAGCAGGTCCTCGGTAAAGACTTGTTGAATGGAATTGAATATAATTTTGCTTCAAATGTTAGCTCTTAGATGTGCCACTCTTTAAGAAAGCCTCAGTGTTGATGTCCTTAGGGGTGAAAAAGCCTCAAGCAAGCAAATGGAATTTATGAAGGATAGCCTTATGCTATCTTTTGTACTGCAAGTCCCACTGACTTATTCAATTATTTTTGTAATGGCTCCGAGCAGCATTGCATTTACTCACCTCTGCCAAATTTGTAAGGAACACCTATTAATACTTGTTTTTAGTTTTAAGAAATAATTGACATACATCACTGTATAAGTTTAAGGCATGCAGCATGTTTTGATTTACATACACTGTGGAGTGATTAACACAGTAGGTTCAGCTAACATCCATCTTTTCATATGGATACAATAAAATAAAAAGAAAGAAGAATAAAAGATAACAAATTTTTCTTCTTGTGATGACAACTCTTAGGATTTACTGTCTTAACAACTTTTCTATGTATCACCAACAGTGCTAGCTTTATCATCATGTTATATACTACATTGTTAGTACTTATTAATCCTCATTTTTGTTCTTTTTTTTTTTTTTTTTAAGTTGGTTCCCTGACTGGGGATTGAACTCAGGCTATGGTGGTGAGAGCACTGAAGCCTAGCCACTACACCTATAAGTGGTTATTTTGATTCTATAAGTGGATATTTATATCCTTTGACTGCCTTCTTCCAAAGCCCCCTCCCTCCAACCTTCATTTATAGTAACTATAAGTCTGATCTCATTTTCTGAGTTTATTTTTTGAATTATACATGTAAGTAAGGTCATACAGTATTTGTTTTTGTCTGACTTATTTCACTTAGCATAATGACTTCAAAGGACATCCATGTTCACATGGTAGAATTTCCTTGCTTTGTTTATAGCTGAATAATATTCCAGTGGTGTGTGTGTGTGTGTGTGTGTGTGTGTGTGTGTGTGTGTGTGACAACTGCTTTATCTGTGCATCTATTGATAAACATTTATGATGTTTCCAAGTCTTGGCTATTGTAAATAATGCTGCTGTGACCATGGGGGGTACAGATATCTTTTGGAATTAGGGTTTTTGTTACTTTTGTATGAATTACCAGAGTGGAATTGTGGGATCATTTGATAGTTTTATTTTTGATATTTTAAAAATCTTACATATTGTTTTTCATAATGGCTGTACCAATTTATAAACCAGCAAGAGTGCACAAGGCTCCCTTTCCTCCATATGCACACCAGCATTTGTTATCTCATGTCTTTTTAATGATGGCCATTCTATCAGACACAAGATAATAGCTCATTTTGGTTTTTGTTTGCATTTTTCTAATTACTAGAGATGTTGAGAATCTTTTCATGTACCTACTAGCCTTTCATATATCTTCTTTGGAGAAATGTCTATTTAGGTCCTTTGCCCATTTTTAATTGGATTTTTTATTTATTCATTTTTTTGATATTGAGTTATGTAAGTACTTTATATATTTTGGCTATTACCCCCTTAACAGATATACGCTTTGCAAATATGTTTTCTTTTTCCCTTTTAATTGGTTGTCTTTTCACTTTGTTGATGGTTTCCATTGCTCTGCATAAATTTTTTAGTTTTATGTAGTCCTACTTGTTTATTTTTTATTTTGTTGCTTATGCTTCACTTATCATATCTAAAAAACGATTGACCCATGTCAAAAAGCTTTTCTCCTGTGTTTCTTTTTTTCTCTCAGAGTTTCATGGTTTCCAGTCTTACATTTAAATCTTTAATCCATTTGTAGTTAATTTTTGAGTGGTGTAAGATATGGGTCCAGTTACATTCTTTACACTTGAATATCCAACTATCCTAGCACAATTTATTGAAGAACTGTCATTTCCCCATTGCATGTTCTTGCTTCCCTTGTCAAATGTTAATTGACTGTATATGCTTAAGTTTATTTCTAGGTTCTTGATTCTGTTTTATTATTCTATTTGTCTGTTTTTGCCAGTACCCTGCTGTTTTGATGACTATAGCTATATAATATAGAGTGAAATCAGGAAGTATGATATACTCCTGATTTGTTCTTCTTTCTCAGAATTTCTTTGGTTATTTGGGGACTTGTGTGGGTCCATATAAATATTAGGAGTATTTTCCTACTTTCATAGAAAATGTCATTGGAATCTTCAAAAGGATTGCATGGAATTTATAGATGGTTTCTGGTAGTATCAACATTTTAACAGTATTAATTCTTCCAATCCATGAATACAGATGCCTTTCCATTTATTTGTGCCTTCTTTGATTTCTTTCATCACTGTCTTTTCACCATAAAGATCTTTCACCTCCTTATTTAAATTCATTCCTAAGTATTTTATTATTTTTGATGCTGTTGTAAATGAGATTGATTTCTTTATTTCTTTTTCAGAAATGTTAGTGTATAGAAATGCTACTGATTTTTGCATGTTCATTTTGTATCCTGCAACTTTACTTAATTCATTGATTATATCTAACAGCATTTTGGTTGAGTCTTTACGATTTTCTACATATAAGATAATGTCATCTGTAAATATAGTTTTCTCTTTCCAATTCTGATACCTTTTATTTCTTTTTCTTGACTGATTGCACTAGTAAGGACTTCCAGAACTATATTGAATAGAAGTATACCAGTTAATACTTATGAGTTAACTACATGGTAACCTCCTAAACTAGGAGTTTGCAATGCCACCTGCAGGACTTGTTAAAACACAAATTACTGGGCCCCATAGCAGAATTCCTGATTCAATAGATCTAACTGGGGTCCCATTTTCTAAGTTCCTAAGTGATGCTGCTGATGTTGTTCCTTAGACTTCATATTGAGAATCTGTGCCCTAAAAAGTCTCTTAACCTCCTTTCTGAGCCCCTAGACCATTGGTTTCCAAGCTTGGTATGCGTACCCCCAGGGGTATGTGCTGGGCCATTGAGGGGTATGTGAAAAATAATTAGTAATGGCAAAAAAACAAGTAATATAAAAAACATGCAAAACATTAGTTATGGAACAATAAAGGTTAAATTGAATTACTGTTAATGGAAACACTTCAAAATTAAATAATAATAGCAAATGATGATTGGTGAGGGCATGGCTATGAACCCTTCCTCCAAAATGTTCTTTGACCAATCATTGCACACAGTTTCAGAACAATTTATTTGTGATGTTTCTAGAATGTTCCCAAACATATAAATGCATCTGTAGCCAGACTGTTTGATCAGTTTAGTTATTGACTGAGTAAAAGTGAGTGTGTTTTCTTTAATCATGATTTTTTTTTCAAATAGTTTTTAAATTTGATGTTTAACACAGTTTTAGTTATTATTGTCAGTGATTTTTAAGTGTGTCAGTTATGGATCAGTGGTTGAAAACAGGAATGGTTAAAAAAAACAAAACTTGATGTGGGTTATTACCCATCACCAAGTACTTTTTTTTTTTTTTTCTTTTTGGTATGTGGGTAGTTCCCTGGCTGGGAATCGAACCCAGGCTGCAGCACTGACAACGCCAATGCCGAAGCCCCAAGCCACTACACCATCAGGGAACTCCCCAAGTACTTCTCAACATGTGTCCGTAGCTATGAGCACACCCACACTGGAAGGTAGTAAAAAGGTGCATGCCTCAGATACTACACAATAGAAAGGAAATGCTCTGAAGAGTACATTAAATATGGGTTTTCATTTGTAGGGGATGACGATGTCCTAAACCTTTGTGTGTTGTGTGTTGGGAAATATCCAACAGTTGCATGAAACCTTTTCTACTCATACAACATTTAGAAACCAAACATTCTATGTATAAAAACAAAGAAATACATTATCTTTGGTGCTTAGAAAAGCATCCAACTGTTACTTCATACATGATATCAGGAAAGAAAGACAATGAAAATGCAGTTAAGGCTTCATACTATATTGCTTATCACATAGCTAAATTATGGTATAGTAAAAATTACACTGCAGCTGAAGATTTAAGTGCTTCTTGTATTAAAGATACCATTTTTTGTATGTTTGAGGAAAAACATGTCTGAAAAATCAATATTCTCTCTTTTTCTAACAGTACAATATCTGGATAAGTTCAGGAAATGCCTGACAATGTTGAAGCTGTAGTAGTAGATAGAATTAGAAAAAGTAAATTATTTTTTTTCTGGGTTGATGAAAGTATAGATGTTGCTGATTTACCTATTTTGCTCGTCATCCTGAGGTACTTGGTAGGAAATGAAATTGAGGAAAAACTGTTGCTTTGTTGCCCATTGACAGAACGTATCACAGGCAAAGATATTTTTAAGGCAATCGATGATTATTTAATTGAAAAGGACATTGAAAATTGGTCAAATTGTTAGGGTGATTGCACTGATAGAGGCAAATCTATGTCAAGTTGTTTTACAGACTTATGTGGTCAAATTAAAGAAGTAACTCCCCATGTACCATGGAGTCACTGCTACATTCATAGACAAAGTCTTGCATCCAAGCCTCTTCTTAGTGAACTGAAAGACATTCTTGATGAGACTGTAAAAGTTGTAAATTTTATTGTCACAACCACAAAACTCCAGATTGTTTAAAGTGCTATATGAAGAAATGAACAGCATTCCTAGCACATTTCTTTTGCTTATGGAGGTAAGATGACTATCTTGTGGCAAAGCACTTACGTGGATGTTTGAACTTAGACTTGAAGTCCAGGTATTTTTGAAGAGCATCATTTCCCTCTTGTTTCAAAGTTTCATGACAGTGAATGGCTTTCAAGTCCTGCATATTTATCAGACATTTTTCTAGAAATAAACAAACTCAACTTGAGACTTCAAAACAGCTCAATCACTGTATGCAAAATAACCAACAACATTGAGTTAATGATTAAAAAACTGGACTTTTGGAAAGCACGTATTGAAAGAGATCAGCCTGAAGTTTTTGAAACTCTGCATAACTTCTTACCTGAGAATGACCTGCACCTATCCCAAAATGTGAAAGAGAATATTGTAAGTCACTTGGAAGGTCTTAAAATGTCCTTGTATAAGTACTCCCTTCAATGTAAAAAAGAAAACAACTGGATTGCAGATCCCTTCAATAAAGAATTCTTCAAAGAAGCTAAACTATCAGTCAATGGAAAAAAAGCAGTTGATTGAACTTTCAACTGATTCTTCTTTAAATTCTGATTTTAAAGGCAAACACCTTATTACCTTCTGGGTAGATGTCAATGAGGAGTACAAACAGCTCAGTAAGAAGGCACTCAAATACTTCTTGCCATTTATTAATACTGAATTAGTGGAGAGAGCTTTTTCTTCTTATGCCTTCACAAAAAATAACTACCACAACAAGTTTAATGCAAGTCCAGTTTAAGACGGTATCTTGCATGTCTTGAGCCTGATTTCAAGAAACTAAGTGCATCAAAGCAAGTGCAACAATCTCACAATGTTTCATTTGGCTAGTGATCTGCATAACAATTACTACAGACTTTTCAGATAACATAAATAAATATTAATGATAAATTAAAAGTTTGTTAAATACTTGATCATCATGATCAAGTATTTAACTGTTACCAATATTGGAAAATTAAAGCTGTGGTTTGTACTTTTAGTGCAGTAACTCTTCTTTCCTAACTTATTACCTCATTTCTACTACTTTACATTAAGATAGGCACTGAATAAGTGTCAGTATTTAAAAACAGCTATTTTAAAATAAGGGGTAAAATTTATAGAAATGGGCTTAAAAGGGTTACACAAATGGAAAAAGGTTCAGAACCACTGCCTTAGACTTATTATCCATGTAGAAGCGAGAATGATCTCTTCCAAACTTAAGTCAGATAGCATCATGCCCCTTTCAGTACCTCCCCAAGTCCTTGCTCAGACTGGGAGGCTCTCTATATTCTGGCCCATGAGTCTACATGGTGTGACCCACTTGGCTCTCTGAAATTTCCCTGCCCTACCTACATCTGTCTCATCATTTTCCTCTCACCTGCCTCTGTGCAAGATCCGACTATGCCTCCTGCTTTTTTCTGCTTCCAGTTTTTCATGGACTCCTTGTTCTCGCAGAAAGGCTTCTTCTTTCCATTTTCCCTCACCTATTAGGACCTGCACATCCTTTCCTCCTCAGCAATGCCATCATTTTCTCAGAGAAGCCATATCTAACCACACAAAGGTTGTATTCCTGCTTACTATCTTGTAGAGAGCCTTTTATTCATTACAGTCTTTAGCACAGTATTTTTTGATAGTCATTTGCAGTTTTACTTTATAAATAACAGTATTTATTTTTGGAGTGTAAACTCCATGAAGGAAGGGGCCATATATGTTTGGTTACTGGTGAATCTTTTAATACTTAGCAGTGCTTAGAACATGGTAGTCACTGGATAAACATTTGTTCAATGATTGGATGGATGGATGGATGGATGGATGGAAAAGGTTCAGAATGCATGAGATTGTAGGAAAAACTTATGAGAGCAAGAAAAAGAGTACCTGGCATTAAGCATTTGTCTATAGCTATGTGCCCTGGTTTATCTGTCAATGAACATATCAAAGGTCAGGTTTTGAAATTTTTGCTTAAGAACCCAGATTTTCCTGGTGCAATCATCAACTCCACCCACTTTGCTTGGTTATATAAGTTCAAAATATGTCTCTCTCCAAACATTTTTCTCAGACAATTTGATTCTGAAATTAATAAAACCATGCGTGTAACTCATAGAGCTAATCTGTATATCTTTGTGTTGTAGTGTTCTTTGTCTATTATAAAGCCAAGGTTTTGAGAAATATGTTTTTGGCTCAAAATAGCATGATTCCTTCCCAGAGATGGTTTTTGGGATTATAAATGTCTCCCTTATTGGGTTGTTCTTTGTCCTTTAGCATGGGCCATTTCCCTGGGGATATTTTCTTCTTTCTTAGAGTTTGTACCTTGCTTGTGTCTTTTCTGGCTTAGATAATTTCCATGAAGCTTCTATCCAAAGCATTTCTTAGAGTTTACAAATGGATAGGTTCAAAACAATTACATGATAATGCATATTCTGAATCCCAGGCTGCTATTCACTCTTCTACTCTAGCACAGCACTAACCTCTCTGCCTAAATAGTGAGTCTCAATTCTCCTTTTTGTTGTGTAGACTTGAGGATTTAGAAAGGAGCAAGTGACCATTCATGAGCAAAATTGCCAGTCAGGTACCCTACAGGGTCAGGCTAAAGGTAGCTGGGACGTTGGAGACAGAAGTTCATGGCGTTCATTGCTCAAGGTCTTTGCAGAGAGGTGATTCCACAATGACAGTTTTTACCTCCAGGACGTTGAGGTTTCTATTTTCAAAGAAGTGGGTTTCGGAGAAAGTTGTTGCCAGATGGAATAACTTCCTGAACTTGGCATTGACATAATTCACTCAGGTGCAAAAACAGTTCAGTTTAGGTACTCCTCGCAGGAAAAAGTGAGTTGGGGAGCCAGAAAGAGACTTCATACAACTAAAGAGTTAGGATGCTACCCCAAATTAGCATGGGCAGTACTTCTTTTGTCTCCCAGGGTTTTCTTTCTGGTACCAGAGCATGCTTCCTCCTTGTGGAGAACCACCTGTCCCCAGTGTCATTCCTTGGGTTTAGGAGCTTATTGTTGGAGAACAGTTCTTTGTGGGTCTTCTGCATTTTTGCACATCCTGTATGAGCTTGGAATACAAGGAAAGGGACTTCCTCCAGGCAGCTGGTATGTTGGCTTCTTGACCAAAATAATAAAGATACCATGTCTCTTTGGGATGTCGAATAGGCAGGTTTGCTAGCAGCACCCAATCATGAGTCAAAGTAAATGCAGAGCTCCCCAGAGAGGCAAGATGCATGCAGCTGGAAAAGATAAGCATGTGGGGAAGGCAGGAGTCATGGAACTTGAGAATGCTTTGAAGCTCCTGGGGCTAACCAAACCTGTGTTATAAAGTTAGGAGTTTGACATTGTATAGGTTTAGGAATCTAAATCTATCACTCCAAGCTGTTCTAGGGCACTGCAAAGAAATGATGAGGTTAGGTTATCAATATTATATTGCTGTTATTATTCATTGGGAAAGTGCTATGGGACTTAGGGTAACATAGTGGACCCTGTGAAGTGAAAAGGTTGGCAGGCTCTTTCAGGACCAGGTTTGCTTTTAAAGGCAGCATTGCTTTTTCTTTTCGTTTCATTTATTTTTTATTCTCTCTGTGTGTATATATGTATGTAGATTCATGTGCATATCTGTGTACACATGTAGGTGTGTACATGTGTGTGCATGTATATGTACTTGTATACATGTGCATGTGTGCATGTGTGTATATGCTTGCATGTATATTTTTTCCCTAGGGATTTATCTTTCTATTGTGGAGTACAGAATTATAATCATCTTCCTAGTATTTTATTACCAATTTTACGTAATTAGCAGTGTGTTTATTACCAAAGGTCCTTTTATCATTCCAATAATAGTTTCAAGTAGTGGTTAGTGGAGGGGCACAAAAAGGAGTAGATAAAGCTTATCAGGCAGAGTTGTAGCAGGGAAGGTTAATAGATTGAAAGAGAGAATCAGAGGCAAAAACAAACAAACAAAAAGGGGAGCAAAGCTCCAATTTAAATACTAAACCTTTTATGAAATGGACCTCTTGGTGGATAGCTCCAATTCATTCTTTAGATTTTTCCTGACTTCTTATCATACAATGTGCCAGTCACCTAAAGAGTTCATCACTGTTTCAAGATGTTTCGCTCATACCTATCCAGGCCTCCTTTCTTGTCCCCTGGTTTCCTGCCTCTGCATTTACATGTACATGTGCCTGAATTAAATTACCCTTCCTTTCCTAGCCCTCTGTATCTTATCTCACCATGCCCAGACCCACCCAGAGCCTGGATCCAAATTTGCACGAAATTCACAAAATTTCATCATCCTTTCAGTAGATGCCAGGCATTATAATACTTTCCCTTTGACAAAAAGGATGAAAATATGTTGAGTGATGCTGCTCACTTTTAATACACACACATACACACACACACACACACACACACACACACATACACACACACCCTCTCCCCAAATTAATTTTAAGAACTTAATCTTGAGACTGGCCCTGGGACATGTCACAGGTGAGATGACGATGTATGAGAAGTACTTGGAAGTTGGAATCCTTTTCCTTATTTCTTTTTTTTTTTAAGAGGAATTTTCACTTGAGAGTAAAATTTTAATTGGACATCGAATCTTCCAGATAAGCTTTTGTTCACCATTTGTCATGAATTTATAGGGGAAAGGAAAAAATCAATATTCTATAGTACTTCTTTCATCCCAAGGAGGTTGAAAGACTTCAGCTGCAAAGTGAAGAGATCAGAGGAGAAACAGATTTATAAAAAAAACACCCCCTTCTTAACAATGTCATTTGGAAGAACAGACTCTTTCTGAAGCAATTTCTGATCTCCTTTCCAAAGGCGATCACTTTTAATGGGTGACCATAGAGATGAGAAGCATTAAGAAGGTACAAAGAGAAAAATGCAGAGTGCAGTCTTCTGTTCTCTGCAGTTTGGGGGAAAGAGATCTCAGCTGCAAATGTAGACAGTTTGCAAACATTTAAGCCAGACTTTCTGCCAACTTTAAATACTTTTGCCTATTAAGACAAACAGCACTACTCTGTTATGACTCCAAGCAGCTGGCAGGTAGGCAATAGGGCTGAACTTCCCCAGGCTTGATTTAAGGGGAACTTCCTAGGCACACACTGGATTTCTCTGTACTACAGATGATATAGTTTCATCACTTTTTCACCAGTGCAGCTTGATGAATATGTTTAAGAATTTCCTGGTTCCCTTTTGGTCTGAATGCTTTGGTATCATACGTGAAATGGTTTTATTTTGTTCAATAACCGCTACCAATTTGCTCTGTCCAACCCTGTGGGTTTTTCTGGTTTGTCATGACCGCAGAACTCATTTGTGACTTAGTCCATGGGCTCCTTGAGGAGGCTGGGGCCTCCCTCAGACCCTCCTGATAAAGGCCTTACTCATGCATATGGCTCCTTGTACACGACTCAGTCCTATAATATTTTCTAGTCAATCTAGTTGTAGACATCGCATCCCTCTGTCTTACCCTATGTCTGGCGATACTGTAAGACAGTGTTATCTGGTGTTGGTGATATTTCCATCTCTACAGTTTACTGGCATGTTCAGATCTAACCTACATACATCTTGGGGACAGGAAACTTACAAAGATTTGTTTTTATACCATCCCTACTCACACTCTTCGCCTATCTCCAGCAATACAGGAACATGCTATCCAGCTCAGTGACTAAACTGACATCTATTGGGGGCACACAATGTCGTTTCCCCTTTACTTGGAGTCCCCCTACACACACACACATTGTTGGGGAGAAGAGAATAGCTTTTCTGCGAAGTCCTCCAGTATCTCAGTCTCCTTTCTTTCCTCTTTGTTCTACTTTATATCAACATGGTGGGTTTAGAGCGGCATGGGTTGCAAAGAAAGGGTGGGAGGGTTAATGTTGGTTCTACTGACCTGTTGTCTTTCAACAACCCCGTGTAAAGCTGTTCGGTTCTTTGATATTGAAATGCGTGACAATTAATTCATCATCTCCCAATTATAGGCAAAATAAGACACTCTACCAGCATCATTCTTTTATGCTATAGTTAGTAATTTTTAATGGGAAAAGAAAAGAGTGAAGGGGAGAGTGTTGGAAAGAGGTAATGAATATCTTTTTTTTGTAGTGGCCCAGGAAGTGGTGACAGAAAGTCAACGGTTCCGGAATACTGAGATCTTTGATGGGAAGGACTAGTCTCTTTATCCCCAGAGCCCAGGACAATGCCTGACACATGCTTACTGGGTAAATAATTGAAAGAAAGTTCCAAGTTGCCAAAGTATTAGAAGGCACTGGTATGATTTTCCTATGGAGAAGACAAAGTTGGACAAAAAGTAACCCTGGAAGAAACATTCCCAGTTTTTCTCTCCTTTTCTTTCTCTTCCATATTGCCAATGTTTGTTTCCCTTGCCTTGCCAACGTAAAACTGCTCAGCGGGAAAAATGGGAATTATCTTTGCAGAGACCATAAATAGTGGTGATTGTCAATACTAAATACCTATTTTGAAACTTTGGACTTAGCTTGGTGTGGCACTTCTGGAGCACAATTGACTTAGGGATTGCATTGAGCAATAGTGGGTCAAAGTTACCTTGGGTATGGAAACCAATGTCAAGCTGTAGTGCCCTAAAACTGAGCAATGTGTCCTGAGCGGTACACATTGGAAGGTCTCACATTCAACAATCACACACACACACACACACACACACACACACACACACACACACACCCCTTATATTTGATGAAGAATACACGAGGCCTATTTACTTAGGATAGAGCACTCAGCATCGGCAGCTAAACATCCACTCTCATGACTGCTAATACTGTTCAGGCCCCAAGGACACACTTTTTCACATCTCGTACCATGTTCTGAAACAAAAGATGACTGCTTTTGAGTGCCTTGAGGATTTGTGGGTTGTTGTGTCTGAAACAGGCACTGCCTCAGAGTGTGGGGAGGATTTGAGTAGCAAAAGCACTTAGGTAAGACAAAAGACTAATTAAATTGTAAAACCTTCCTCTCAGCATGAGTGCAGTAGTCTATTACATTAAAAAAAGCATTATTTTTCAATAGCACTGAGCAGTCATTTTCTTGCTTCTCTTCATGGTTCCAGAGGTACTTGTGAATTAGTGAGCTCTTTGCATTTCTTGCACATGGTGACTGAAGAACATTTGGCAATATTAAACAACTACTCAGAATCACAAGCAGAACACCCAGATGTACGCAATAATAATTAAATTCAGTTGTCTTTGATATTTTGCTGACTCTCAGTTATATAAAAACCATAGCTTTATGCATATTTAAAAATATTATGAAATATTTTTAAGGTTGGTGACTAGAACATATTTAACCATTTTTAGTGCTATATATAACTTTCAAATTTAAACATGTGTGTAGGCTTCATTTGTATTTTTGCTGCAAATATTAGCGTTAGGCCTAATGTAAATTGTCAGGTCATACTAGTTGCTTCATAAAGTTAGCTTCCTTCCTTTTGCCTAATTTGTTTGTCTTCCACAGTGAAAAGAGCCATATCTCAGAAACTTTGTCAACATATTGTTAGACTGATCAAATGTCCTGTTTTAAAGGTGACAGGAAACTGTCCTGTTTCAAATGATGCATATGGTCAACCTACTGACACCTTGAATTTAGCCCAGTGAGACTGGGCTGACCATATCTACCATTTGAAATGGGACAGTACTGTTGTTTTCTGTCCTGTTTAAAACGGGCCATGTGGTCAGCCTACTATGGAAGTGGAGCTATAACATGTTGGCTAGGATTCTCCCAACTTTGTGTAGGCTTGTCCTTTCCTATGGAGTTCAAGACAAATTCTGCATTAAAGAAAGAAATGTGGGCTCTTGAGCATTTCCCTGCTCGGGCCCACTCCTGCCTTTTTGGAGTGTACTTTCCTTTTTAATAAACTTATCTCTTCGTTTCACCTTATTTTTCCTTTTAATAAACTGCTTCTTGGTTTCACTTCCTAAAAAAAAAGAATGTGATCCCTTAAATGTTCTGTTTTTTACTAAGACTCTGTGTTATTCAGAATCAATAGCAAACAGGCCAAATTTATAGCTTGTTACTATGTATTTAAATACAGTCTTCTTTCCCAGCATGGATGTGAGCTTACTTGGTTAGGCAAAACATGTGTTTTTTTCCTAACCATTTAAGGATCATTTCTTTCTCTAACAATAGTAGTGACAATAATGATATTAACTGACTGTGGAGTAGCACTTTGCAATGTTCAATGTGCTGATATATATTTTACCACCTATTAATAAATTAGGGAAGAAAATTGTAGTTTCTGACATTTTGATAGATTTAGTTGCCAAGTTAGTAGCAATGTGAAAGGATTTGTGTCTCTATTTATTTTTATATTCTATTAACAAACTAAGCCCAGACATTAATTTTCATCTGGGTTATGTATTTCACAACATTTAAAATTTCGTTTTCTTTTCACAGAAATGAAAACACAACTGTAGTCTTCAGAGTATGTTTATGGCTTATTTTTCATTCTGGAAAATCAATAGCTAACTCTCTAAGGAAAGCATAATTTGAAGATTAGAGTATTTGACCTTTAATTTTCCAAAGTCTTAGGGGCATTGCATTTGTTGCTCATGATGGTAGGTCTGGGGTGTGTGTCCATCTACATAACGAAATACAGGGGATATAAGCATCGCAGTTAAGAAATCTAGATTCTAGTTTCCACCTGAACCTTTCTGAGCCTCATTTCATCTGTCTAGTAGCAATCATACATATGCCCTATCTGTGTAACATAGCTGTTGTGAAGAACAGGCTGGATGATCGATATGAAAACACTTACAAAGGTATTTTAAAAAGTAAATAATATTATTGTAGACCAGGGTGGGCAAATTCTGGCCTGAGGGTCAAATCTGGCTCTCTACTTGTTGTTGTAGATAATGTTTTTTTATATATTTTTTTTGTTCATGGCTACTTCTATGCTACAACAATAGAGTTGAATAGTTGCGATGAAGATCACATGGTCTATAAAGACTGAAATATTTGCTATTGGGCTTTTTGCAGAAAATGTCTGCTGACACTTGTTATAGATCATAGACTATTTGATTGGAATTCGCAGGTGTAAGGAAGATATATACATCTAATGTGAATTTTTAGGAGTTCATTTTCAGTTGTTGAGGGAAAAATCTCCTTTAATGAAGAATGGCTGCTAATATATAAAGAAGTAATAAAAATATTAGAAAACCTTCATTTTTACAGTCCCTAGGAAATAATTGGTCCAGACAAGGATTGTCAATGGATATTAAAATCCTAAGGTAAAGTGTTGTTCGAAAAAAGTATTCTCACACTGTGTGAAAGCATGATACCACAGATTACTTGCTAATTGTAAAAGGAAAAACATAACATTTATAAGGGAGAGATGTGGTCACTACTTTATTCATGTAATCAAAGATATCATCACTAACAGTGAGACAGATGGACATGGTGTGCCTGCTAACATGATTACAAGGTTTTGAAAAATGATCATCTGGGAAGCATTCTTGTCACAAATGTGTAAGGTGAATTTAATCAAGATGTAGGTGTAATTTCCATTTTATAGGAAATACTGAGAATAAAGGAATCACTTAACTGACACCAAAAGGAAATCAATCAGATTAATTCCAACCAAAAACATGGAGAGGCACCTCTAGATTATTAGAGATGCAGCAACCAAGTGTAATGTGGAAACCTGGATTGGGGTCATGTGAAAAAGGAAAGCTATAAAAGATATTATGAGCCAGCCGGGGGAAATTTGAATATGGACTGGATATTAGATATTATTAGAGAATTATTGTTAAAAGGATAATATTATGTTGTTAATGTGATAATAATATTTTGGCTATGAAATGTATGCTAAAGTTTTTGAATTACTTTCAAATACTTGAGATGAGCGCACACACAAACACATATAAAAACATGGCAAAACTCTAACAAATTCAAATCTACGTGATAGTTATATGGGGTTCATTGTAGTATTCTTTAACTTTTCTCTGCTTGAATGTTTTCAATATAAAAAGTTGAGAAGCAAATCCAATAAGCAATTATTATTTGCTTACTTGACTGAGTAAAGAGAACGGGGAATTGGCATCTGGAGGTAGGAAGGCAAAGGCTCTTGGTCAGTAATGTTGTGACATATTGTTCTCTCCAATGTCACCTGTCTAGCACCTGGAGTGACAGAATTAAAGCAAAAACATTCTCTTTTCATGAATTTTTCCTTATAGATGATTATTCCTAATGGTGATTCATCTAGCTAGGGATCCCACTCAAACAACATTTTTCCCTTATAACATTTCATTTGACTGGTTGTCACACATTATTCCAGCCTGTCAAAAATCTTTAGAATTTTGATTCACTTATGCAACCCACTAGTTACCTTTCCCAGTCTTGTGACATCTGAATGGTCAATGAACTTACTTTCTCTGTCTTCATCAGAGTAGGTAATAAAGATATTGACTATCCCTCCATGCTGCACCTCCCACCCCTGCAAGCCTTCCAGTGCATACTACCTTCTGGACTGCAGTGGACCTGCTCCTCAGCCCTTTGGGGGCCCACGATCCAACTAACTACAAACACACGCTGCCAGCTCTGCCTCAGAACCCCTTGTGTCCCACTTCAGATCCTTTTGGCTTCAGTACTTCCTCCAGCTGCTGCTTCTGTGACCAGCTCAATGTCAGTTGTCATTGGCTCCACACAGTTGCCTTCTCATGGTGCATCCCTTCATGCCTGTCCTGAGACATTCCTGTTGACACTGAGGCATGAGATACCCTGAGGACCGCAATCCTGTCTCAGTTTCCTCACTTGTGTAATAAGCGTGATAATACTAGTCCTTATTTTATATGATTACAGTGAAGATTGAGTTATATAAAGCAGCTATGAAAGTGCCTGGCAATTAGTAAGTGATCAGTAAATATGAACTGATATTATTATAATTATTAATTATTATAAAAATACTACTACTGCTAACACTATGATCACTTCTTCTCTGGAGGTCATTTTCCCTTTAGCTCTACTCTATAGAGTATGCTTGTGAATATAAGTAAATGAAAATAGTCTCCTATATTTATATATAAAATTGGTATAAAATTATAGCCCTAAATACAAACTGCTTACTTAGATTTTCATTCAGGTCATATTTACTCTTATGTTGCCTTCAATGCTAACATGTTTTCTATCTAGTTTTCTGATCATAGATAATTGGAAGCATTTTAATAAAAAGTTGTAGAGTTGGGTTGTTTTTGCTGGGGTATAATGAGAGAAAGCTTTACAGTAACAGGAGACAGTTAACTATAAAATAGGAAACAGTACATGAAAAGTCATAAGAACCCTAAAGCATGATGGCTATGAATATTAATTCATCCAAGAAGTGTTTGATGGTGGTACAGACTAAGATGCTAATAGTAGAAAGAGAAAGAAGTGCTTATCTTTAAGATTGATTTTAGAGATTGACTTGGCCAGATTTCTCACAAATTGGGCTGATGCTTGGGTGGGTGGGTGGCATAAACAAAAGACAGGAATTAGAATGAGAGCTGCTTGATGTTCCTTGGCTTAAATAACTGGAACAATGGTGGTACTATTTCTCCGATGAGGAATGGACTAAGTCAAAAGTGCTGTTTAGGCCATGTTTGGTTTGAGAAATTATTAGATAGCCACATAGAGAACTCAGGAAGGCATTGGACTATGCAGTTCTAAGGAAAGAAAATGAAGGACAGGTATCTTACATATCTCAGGAACTTCTAAGGTTGATATCTAGGAGAGCATAGCAATTTAATGAGGATATAAACTTTTTGAGATAAGTGTTGGTGAAAGTTCATATTGGTGCATGCATTTTTGAAACCATCAACTACTTAATTAGACAAAAGTTGATTTTAATGTTTTTTGAAGGCCTACTACTTGTCTCCCTAAGTGACACAGACTTCATTTTTTCATATGAACACTCAGTTTACTCGGTTCTCTCCTATTTATTAAAACTCTTAAAACTTTCCAAAAGCCCCCCCAGCAAGTCCTTTCCCACTTGTGCCCCCTATTTTCTTAACCAAAGAACAGAGGCAAATAAACTCAGTCATCACAGAAAGTATACGAATTGCTTAATTTTTTCTAGAAATATGTCCCAATTTGTTAAAGAAACCACTCTTATGAGGGGCTCAGAATGACTAAAATGTTTCAGAATGGCAAAGCTCTGAGTCTTAATATGTACACTTATCATGGTGGGTAAAGGCTGGCATGCCAAGGTCATTTGTCTTTGGCCCAGGGAGATGGAGTTCTGTGTTAGCATGGGGAGTGTGGAGATGCTTCTCTAATCATAGCTTTCTTTGGCAGCAGAGGACTTCTGAGCCAGTTAATTAGCAAAGCTCCTCCACATCCTTCTGTAAACCTGTGAAATCTTTGATTCTGAAGACAGTTTGTCCTTTGTTTACCCCCTTTTTCTTAACTTAAATTTTACACAATATCAGCTTCTTAACAAGCAAACTCTGCCTTCTCTGAAACCACTCTTGTAGGACTGTCCACTGATTTGTTTTGCTAATGAGAGCAGTGGTTTTATTTCCTTTCACTATGTATCGGATGGCCTCAATGAAGTCATGCTCGAGCCGCTTGGTGGGAGTGCCTGCTAAATGTGTAAAGGTATCATTATTTACTTTTTTAATATTCTCAAAGAGTGACTGTGGCATTGCTTGCTTGAGGTGAAGGAGCTGAATTCAAGACCATGAGAGCTTTCTGTAGGATATCTGCAGCAGTCAGTTTTTGCTGTTTTCAGCCTCAATTTTTTCTTGACCACTTGAGGCATGTGTTCACCTTTTGTCAAATATTGACCATTCCCAACAGATGGGGCACATTGCTTTTTGTGTTGATTACTGAAAACTCCTTAACTGATCATGTCTGACATAAATGGGAGAAAGGGGGTTGCATGAATAAAACAAATTGCAAGATCTTGATTCAACTCTCTCAAGACTGGAGAAAAGGAGAGGAGCTGAGGTCCATTAGCTCTGGCCAGAAATGATGAACGTCTTTTTGCAACTAGACTGCTCATCTGAGAATTTGTGACCCATTAAAAAAAAAGAAAAATAGCAAAGACTGAGGGCAAACTTGATTCAGGGAAAACTCAGACTGACATTTTCCTGGAAAAGATCTAGAAGACCGATGTATTTCTGATTGCCTCATCTGAGTTTTCTGAACCCTGGTCACTCATCTTCTACTCTTTGTACCTTCCCTTTCACCAAGGCTGTCTCATTTTTTTTTTAAATAAAATAAATGCTAAATCTTCTCCTTTGAGTGTTTACACCCTTGCCTACATTTAGTGGGAGGGCCACAGTGTGTTTGGGCTTAATACTGCTCTACCACTTAGGTGTATGGGCCTTTTTATGTTTCATTTTCCTCATTTGCAAAACGGAAACAGTGATTTCTACCTCATTATGAGGATGTAATGGGCATAGGAGGCAATACTCACTGAAAAGTGCATGGGTTTTTGAGGTAAAACAGACATAGTTTGCATTCTGGTTCTGACTCTTGGCTGCGGAATTTAGGGTAAGTTATTTTGCCTCTCTGGGCCTCAGTTCCCCATATGTATAACTGAGACTATGCCTGGATTATAGAGTGGCTGTAAATGAGATCTGGAATATAATTAGCACAGTGCTTGGCCTCTAAAACATGCTCAATAGGGAGTAGCTGCTATCACTTCAGCCTTTTATATCCATACCCTGGGGCCTGACTCTCAAATAGCTTATGATATTTCCAAATTCAATATAAAGTGGGCTGGCCTTGAGCTTGTCTAGACAAGGATTTATAGTTAGTACCTCATTATATACTGGTCTTATAATGAAGCTTTATAGCATTGAGCCCAAAGGCATCCTTGCAGCAGGCCCAAGAATATGTAGCCATGAGGCTTGCCTTTCATGCAGAAGCACAGGGACCAGGCATTTATTTCTGCACAAGGGCGACCTCCTGGAGTTTCGTGGTTGCCAGTTCTCAGGGCAAGATTTTGATTCAATGAAGTTCCAGTGCCAGGTACTCCAAGGCCATTGTCAACTGAGTATTGGCCTTGGTTATTGTTTTAGTTCATCTTTTATATGTGAAGAGGCAGTTGCACATGGCCCACAGTGTGGGCTTTGAGATCTGGAGTTATCACATCATGGAGGCAAGGGACATGGCCACACCTGTCTGGCCCTGAATTATGCCTGGTTTCCCAGGAGACTGGCATTGACCCAAATGGGCTGTGAGAGCAGGATATTGATTGAGGTTGTATAAAATAAGGGTTCGGTAGGGAAGAATTTGGGAAATGAAAAGAATGTATCTCAGAGTACAGAGATAGACATGCGTAGTAGCTCCAGATATCCTGTCTACTGACCATTCTAGTATGATAGTAACATTTTATCAGACTTCTACCACGTACCATGCACTGTGCTTGGCACTGCACCCATATTATTATCTTTAATCCTTTCCAAACCCTGCAGAATCCTTGGACAAAACTGAAACTCGGGGACGTATCTGCATCATGGCCACAAAACTAGTGGAAAATCTGCACTTCATTTAATCCCAAGTCATTCTGATGCTGAGTCCAGGTTCCTGCACCCCTGAGGTGCTATGTGTTACGTTCTCCTGGGGAAAAAGGCATGGGTTAGAATGACACTTTGAAAACTACAGCTCCAGTGGGAGCTCTGGGGAATGGGGAGTGGGTGGTTCTGCCAGGGGAAGAAAGAACTGTCTGTGTGATGCACTTCCTTGTGAACCACAAGAGGACAAAAGAGAGAGGTGACGTCCAATACTCAGTAAATGGTAAGGCATGGATACCAGTCCATGTAATGGTTGGGCAGAAACCTGAAGCAGGGTCCTGGAGGCCACCTCACCTCGCAGCTGTTAACATTTTAGAGGCTGAATTGTGAGGAGATCCACAAAGTCCCAAAAGAGAGACCCAAGAAAGTTAAGGCGGGAGACACCGGGAGGGATTCAGGACAGCCACCTTTCCCCAACTTGTTAAGAAGTTTTGTTTTTTAAGTATTTTGATATTTAGTAAGGTGCAGCAGTCACCATCAGACTCATCAGAGGAGTAAAGCTGGTTGGAGGCACTACAGTGTGGCCTGACTTGCCAGGTGATGTGTCGTACACCTGTCCCTGTTACTATACAGGACTTGTTTGCTTTTTAGTGGAAGGGGCAGGAAGACAAGTGGCTCTGCATAGAGAACTTTTTGTCTGCCTCAGCTGTTTTCTTGTTTTAAAGCCATTGTCAGTAGAAGTAGTCCTTTGTTTTTTCAGCATTGTTTACTTTCCAATATTTATATGGAGTTATCTATCATGCCTTACCTTGTAGCACTGTTTTAGAATAGATAAGCAAGTTTAGTTCTTTCTGTTTCTCCTAAATTTTAAATATGAGAAAAATTCCATGTGCTCTTTTTTCTTCTACAGTGGTTGAGAATAAAGCCAAAAACTTCTCAACTTCTCTAATTGTCTTCCCCATGAGTGATTGCTCTTTCAGAGTCATAATTTTACAAAAATGTTCTGTAAAACACATTGATTTTTATTTAAATTCAACAATGCCCCAGTGTCCTAGTTGATATTAACTTAAATGTGTGGTTGATTTAAAATGCAGGAGGTGCCAGACTTGTTTGATTTGGTTCCCAGATCCTGCATTTGACCCATTTTTTTTTGTGCGTGTAACTGGAGAGAGGCTTTAGGGACTTGGTGATCCATTAAGCTACTTTCTGTCCTCCACATTTCTGGTGTGTTCTGGTATGAGGGTATTTACTAGAGACTTGAGGATTTTCTAGGTGTATGAGTATGGTGGAGTGTTAAGTGTGTGTGAGGGGTGTGAGGGTGTGGGGATATGGAAGGGAATGCAGTCATCCTTTTTCTAAATAGTTTTCACTGGTACATTCAATAACATTTATAACCAGGATGGTAAAACACTTGTTCAGGCATCTAGATGTCAAGAAGGTACAGTTTATGACTGCTATACCAAAACTTTCTGAGTAAATTATTGGCCAAACCCAGGTCTTTGTCACTGAACTCAAAGACACTGACACAATATGAATTTTGTCTTGTTATAATAATTTTCTTATTGAAGCTTCCTCTGACCCTTGCTTCTGGATTTTGTAGTCTACCACCCCCTTTTTCAGTCTCATTATTTGGCAATTTCCTCTGAAACATTATGGTTCTGGAAGGTGACCCTGTATTTATCCCCATTAACTATCCCCAGCAGGGACTTGGGGCTAGCCTGTCTCTCATTATGATACATTTTTCTTCTAAGCTACATTCTTTGAGGGAACTAGGGCGAGGTAGCGGGGACCACATAGGGTGAGCAGACAGGCTGACATCTCATTCCCATTCAGTTTTCAGTAGATGCCTGAATGTTCTGTTGGCACTTAGGCTAGAGAAAACTGACCTAGAGGTGCCTCTTACCACTTGGTGACTTTATTTTTAAAACTGGACCCAAGAAACTAGCTAGTCAGTCATGTCTGAATCAGAAGCACTGGGTCATAATATCTTGTACTTATAAGGCATTTATGCTTATTTGGCAACATTATTTGATAATGTTTTTATATCATGAATGCACAAGTAAACACATCTTATTGAATGCTGTTTCTGAATCAGAGAAAGCTATTTGCTATTTTAAAAATATATCGGCATAAATAAGGACATGAATACATTTGCCGTCACCCTTCTCTAAAGGTGGAAGAAGTCTTAGTATAAAGGAGCCAGCAGACTTGAGCCTTTGCAATGCTGGTGAAAACTAAATGAGTCATTGGACTTCCTTTTGTCAGGGTTTTATGGTAAATGTGATGGGGATCATTTTCGGGTTATCAGATTTGTATGAGGATTTGAGTAAATCTGAGACATCTATTGCCTTTTAAAGGCAAAATGGACATAAATCTAGCAGAAGTGATAATGTGGAAGGCATATAAAGTGATGGTAGGAAGATGAATGCCAGTGTAGAGAAGGAGCAAGAACCAGTCGTTCTTAAAGCAGTATTTTCCAGGTGATAGTCTTAGACTTGGTGACCTCCACTCAGATGGATTTGAGGAGTAGGGCAAGAAGAGAAAGAGACAATATTTAAAAATCAGAATAATGGATATCCATTTTAACTAGGACAGAAAACAACAGTGCTATCTCACTTCAAACAGTACATCTGATCAGCTTAGTCTCATTGGGTTAATTAAATTCAATGTGTCAGTAGGCTGACCATATGTACGGTTTGAAATGGGGCAATGCCATTGTTTTCTATCCCATTTAAAATGGTACGTCTGGTCAGCCTATCTGAGAAGGAAGAGTTATGCAAAGTTGAGGAATAGTAAATGGTAAAGGAGCTTCTAATGGGATGCTGCCTTTGTTCTTTCTGTTAAAGTCTCAGGAAGAGAAAGCAGAGACCAGACCGAGAGGGCCACCCAAGCCAAGTCTCCATGGTGAAGAAAACAGTTGCCAGCACAACTCAAAGGACTATTTAGGGCAAAGTTCAATGAGCAATTCAGAACTGGGTTCAGAAGGAACTGACTGTGGCCGTAAGAAGTGTCATGTTGTGGAAGCCTTGGTTGTAGTCATGGGGCCTGAGAGTGAGTGAAGAAACATTCCTTTGCAGTGACTGAGGTGCCAGAGGTGATGTCAGGCTTGGGATGGTAACAACCACAGACTTGTTTTGGAAGGAGGCATTTGAAGGAAAAAATGAGAACTACATCTTAATATATATGGAAATGTCATTAAATAAGTGGAAGTTCCAGACTGTTTTCTCCTGCAGGCGCACTATCTCTGGGTTTCCAGGACGCAGTCATCTTTGACGTAGCTTCCTCTCTCACCAGCCACAGTGTGTTTTGTTTTTCTTTTTTATTTCATTCCCTTTTCTGTGGGTTCCTGGTGGTGTAACATAGAACACTGGAATCAGATGGCTGAGTTCAAATTCTGCTCTGTCCCTTACCAGCTCTGTGATGTTGGGCCAGTTTTTCCTGTCTCTCCATGTCTCTTTTTTTATCTTTTGTGAAATGAAGATAATAATAGAATCTATTTTATAGGGGGGCTGCAATAATTTAAGGGGTAGGAAATAGCAGGTTCGTAATAAGTATCCAATATATGTTTGCTGTTGTTATGATAAATATTGGATTCACAAAAGTCCATTAGGACTAACTTTTGCTGGTGCAGGAGAAGCATCATGAATGGAACACTGAGACAGATCTGGATTTGAATGCTGACTTTCGCACTGAGGTGTGTGATCATGGACAAGTAACTTGACCTTTCTGAGTTTTGGTTGTACACATCTGCAAAATGGTGCTCACAGTACTTGCACACAGCACTTTCGAGGATTTTAAAACTGATGGTATATATGAAGCGTGTAGCTATCTAGTGTGGAGGTTTCTAGAAATAGTAGCTACTATTATCATTGTTGTTATTTGTGTCTTTTATACAAACATAGGCTTGGGATTATCCTTGGGTAAGAAACATAATTAAGATTCAAGGACCAAGATTTCCTGCCCCCAAATTGGTCTTACTTTGAGTTTTTACTCATTCACACCGTTTGCTTGAACATCTTAGCCGTTCTTGACATTATGCCTCCTCTGACCTTTTGTATCTATCTATCTAGGCTTATCTGCTCACATGAATATTTGGACTTCCACCTACCTGGATTCAATTCCTGACTCTAGCACTTACCTTAAACTCATGATTAACTTTTCTGAGCCGCAGTGATCTTTCAAATGACCTCATTGAATCTTTGCAGGCCCTCAAAATTTACCTAACTGTATCCACCTATCTGATAGTGCTGTGTCTTAAATAATTTTTCTGGGAAACAGACTCTGAGGTAGAGATTTACATGGGGACAGTGGTCTCTGGAACATTTGTAAGGATGTGAGGGCAGCAGGATTGGGTGCAGGAGATGTTGAATTGCAATGCAGTTGACTGAAGCCCCAGTCAAACCCAGGGGAGGCTGGAGTCAGGATGATCCTTCGGAACTGTCATAGGGGGGTTGACCTTTGTTACTGCATCAACCAGTCATTGGTTGCTGCAGTGAGGACTACGAGGGTACCAGCAGGAGGTGATATAACCTTGAGTTTGTAGCTCCCTTTGACCAAGGGCATCAGCTGGAGAGGTATGCAGCTATAAGCTAGTGGTAGCCAGCACATCTCATGGCCGCAGAATTGAGGGTCTCAGGAAGGGATCTAGGCACACCCACAATATCCTCTACATGCTCAGTAATTCGGAATTGCCTCTGATCTATTCTTTGGTATCCATTTCCTTTAAAAAAATTTTTTTAGTAGAGCTGGGTTTCCCTCTGATTAGCAATTGCTTTTTCCTGTAGAGACCTCCTAATTCTAATGTTGCTCCTTTTGAGGTATTGTCTAAGAACACTCTGTAGGTTATCATTTATCATTTTTCAACTTGTTTTTGTGTGTGTGTGGGAGCAGATCAGTTCAACCAGTTATTAATTTCTCATTGTCCAATGAAAGAAGACTTCAAATAGAGGTGATGGCTTTCCTTTTTGTACTTAAGAACCACTTTTGATAATTTATCAGTGCTGAGTCTACTCAGAGTGCTGTGATGAAAAGAACTGTAAGGCTGTGTCTACGTTTAGCCTGAATGCTGTGATCAAGTCAGCAATGCCTGCCCTGGGAGTGAGTTGGGAGACTGGGGGCACTTGTGCT
Organism: Lyroderma lyra; assembly: GCA_004026885.1. Taxonomy (NCBI): domain Eukaryota; kingdom Metazoa; phylum Chordata; class Mammalia; order Chiroptera; family Megadermatidae; genus Lyroderma; species Lyroderma lyra. The sequence goes on along the minus strand of PVJL010003848.1, from coordinate 79,568 downwards.
TCATTCCTGCCATCCCAAGGGTATAGCGTTATGTTCTGTTTTAATGTTGGATGTTAGAATGCATTCCACTATCCTTAGTCTTCCTGGGTGAATTTCTGTACCAATGCTTACATTTAATTACCCCCTTTAAGTGTAATTAAACCATATGCCTAGAATTGTTTCTCAGGTCACCTTAATCACTTCATCAACAACTTAATCTCCAGGAAACTTTCCGTTAAATAATTAAAAGAGTTTGTTAGAAGAGTTGGGTTACCTTCATAAACACCTGCTTATTTGCCTTCCCATTAAATCTAGACTCACCTTTTGTGAATATATTACATTAATGCTTATTTGTTTGTTTTATGGGTTTGTTTAGTACGTCCCCTAAGGAACACTCTTTCTCTACCATCCTTGCCTGTCTTAGAATGTGGAAGCTCCCAGAAGTCTAAACCATGTTTTTTAAAATTGCATTGTACAGTGCTATGCACAAATGAGCAATTAATTCTCAAAATACCTACAGTGGGAGAAGACACAAAGGAACTAATATCTTAAATGATTTAAATGATGTCTTTAATGTTTTGGCTATCCCTAATTTTTTTCTAATAAAAAGCTCTCAGAGAAAAAAATGAGGTAAGGTTCAAAGTATATTGAGTTTCTCTGAACTAAATCAGTGGTTAAATTAAAAATTATTATTAAAAAATTAGTCCTAGGTGTTTCTGTTTATATCCATGGTGTATTATTGTTAAATGCTTCCACAAGGCTGTTTAAATTGTTCTCATGAAGTTAACAGGCTGAAGAATAACAACTGTGGCAATAGGGAAAGTGAAGGGCCGTACTTGATCTGGGTGAAGGGTCGGCCAGCGTTTCCTATAAAGGACCAGATGGTAAAAGTATTTCATCACTGTAAGCCATATGGTCTCTGTCACAACTACTCAACTTTGCTACTGTAGCAAGGAACAGCCATAGAAAATATATAAACAAATACTCATGCTCATGTTCTAATAAAACTTTATTTATAAACAGGAGTAGACCAGATTTGGCCTGTGGTCTGTGGTTTGCTAACACCTGATCTAGGTGATGAGACTAAATTCCTCTGACTACTCATGAACTGATTCAGAATTACATTTCTAAATTGGACAAATGACAAGAGACACAATTTCAAAGTCAAGAATGTGCAAATAGTGCTAATGACTTATGCTCATATCATTTGTTTCCTAGTTTGATTATTCCTGGGTATGGTGCACAGAGATGCTCAATCAAGGGGAGGTTCCATGGGGGGTAATTCCTAATTCTAAGTGTCCTAAGCACTTCTATTTTTAAGATCCTGGCCACCAAGTTATTGGTCTCTCTGTGGGCTCCTCCTCACTTACTAATTCCCAGATTTGGAGACTACTGGATCTCTCTGCAACTAACCTTGTGTTTCTTTCCCATATGAATTAGATTGTGGTATCTTCCCTACTGACCTAATAGGGGCTTTTAATGGCCATTGGCAAAGTGACATACGGAACAAGAACATGCACATTCCTATTAAAAATTAAGGAATGTTAAATTTGCTTGACCCCCCTCTTTCTTTCAAGTTCAGCATGGTACTAGGTAATTTTTTTTTTCCCTGAGCAGATCTGTGCTTGTGATTTTGAATATTCAAATACTATTAAATAATTGAATGATTCTTAAGTTTTGCTTCACATTCGATTCACCTGCAGTAATTTAAAAAACCTTAATACCTTGGTAACATCCCAAATTATTGAAAGAATTTCTAGAGGTGGGACCTATGCATTACTATGTATTTAAACTATCCAAATTGATTGTTTTTGTTTGTTTGTTTGTTTTGTTTTGTTTTTGTTGCTCCTGTAACAAATTACCACAAATGTGGCTTAAGCAACACAAAATTATTATCTTACAGAGTTATAGGATAGAAATCTCACATAGGTTTCACAGGGCTAAAATCAGAATTGCAGTAGGGCTACTAGGTCTAACAATTAAATTTGTGAACTTGCCACTATGTGCATACATTGGCAGCATAAAAACTCAGTTAGATTTCATAACCTTGGTATACCTGTGTGTAGCAGCTGTGTTCCTGTTAACATGTGGCGGTGTCTTGTTGAGTGGTGTTCATTATAGTTGTTGCATGTTTTTATGTGCTGTCACTAGAATGTCAGAGCTTGAATTAGAGCAATGAACAAACACTGAATTTCTTGTTAAACTTCACAAGAGTAGAAATGAAATCAGGTACATGTTAGTCCAAGTTGATGGGGATAATGCCATGAAGAAAACAGCAGTGTACAAATGGATTAAATATTTTTCTGAGGAGAGAGAAAGCGTCACTGATAAAGAGAGGTCAGGGTCGCCAGTAATGAGCAGAACTGATGAAAACATTGTAAAAATACATCAAAGTGTGCATCAAAATCATCAGCTGACTGTGAGAAGCATAGCAAACCAAGTAAACATCAATAGGAGAAACAGGAAAATCTTAACTGAAAATCTTGGCATGAGGAAGGTATGCATAAAAATGGTCACAAAGGATCTCAACGATGAAGAAAAGCAAAGGAGAGTTGAAGTTTGCCAAGACCTTTTGGAGAAGCAAGGGAATATTTTGGACCATGTTATCACTGGTTATGAAACATAGGTGTAACAATATGATCCTCAAACAAAGCATCAAATTGTACAATGGAAGTCATCCAATTGTCCATGACTAAAAAACTCCGTCAGTCCCAATCAAGAGTCAGGGAGTTCCCTGATGATGTAGTGGCTTAAGGCTTTGGCACTGGCGTTGTCAGCACTGCGGCCTCGGTTCGATTCCCAGCCAGGGAGCTACCCACATACCAAAAAGCAAAAATAAAAGAGTCAAAAAGATGTTGCTAACCTTTTTTTGATATTAAAAGTATTGTTCATTATTAGTTTGTACCAACTGGATAAACAGTCAACCAAATTTACTATTTAGAAGTGCTGAAAAGGCTGCATGAAAAAGTTGGATGAAAGCAACCTGAACTTTTCACCAACAACTCATGGCTCTTGCATCATGACAATGCACTAGTTCACATGGCACTATCTGTGAGGGTGTTTTTAGTTGGTACGTGAATAACTGCATTGGAACATCCTCCCTACTCACCTGATCTGGACCCCAGTGAGTTTTTTCTTTATGCAAAGATAAAGGAAATATTGAAATGAAGACATTATGGTGACATTCAGGACACCAAGGTTAGTTAATATAATGAAAGCTCTGATGGCCATTCCAGAAAAAGAGTTCCAAAATTGCTTTGAAGGGTGGACTAGATGCTGGCGTGGGGGCATAGCTTTCCAAGAAGAATACTTCGAAGGTGACCATAGTGAATTTCAGCAATGAGATATGTAGCACTTTTTCTAGGTTGAGTTTGCAAACTTAGTTGTCAAACCTCATATGTTCCTGTCTGGAGGTTCTAGAAGAGAATGTTTTACTCTTATTTTTTCCTGGCTCTAAAGGCCAGGCACATTCCTTAGTTCACAGCTTCTTCTTTCTCAAAACTAGAAAGAGCAAGTCAAATCCTTCTTATGTTGCATCACTGTGATCTTCTTCTGTGGTTCCTTCTCCCTCTGACTCAACTCTTATCTCCCTTTACCCTATTTATGTGCCCCAGTAATTACATTGGGATACTTATATATCTGAATTATGTTCAGATAATCCAGGGTGATCTCGTATTTTAAGGTCATTTGATAAACAACCTTCTTTCTATCTGCAACCTTAATTTATTTCTCTTCGCTTTGTAACCTAATATAATCACAGGTTATGGGGGGCATTATTCTGTCTATCACACCAGGTAATTCCAGTTCTGAAAGGGAACAGGGTATGAACCCACAGTCTCTGCAACAAATCACTCTGACATGTGTTCTGCCAATGGCTAACACATATACATTAGTTTCTTTGTTGATTCTTTTAATTCATTCATTCTTTAAATATGTGTGAGTTCCTGTTATGTTCTAGGTATTAATGCTTGGGATTTAATGGTAAATACGATGCCTAAGCCTTAGTAGAGAAAAAAGATATTGAAATACAGGAAATACAGGTATCTTGGGTCCTCATTGGAAGGACACTTGACTGAAATTTGAAAGCAGGTAAGGATTCTCTGGCAGAAGTGACATAGAAATTAGGTAGGTACAGAATGCTGAATAATAATAGCCTGCATACCTCCTCCAGGCACTTAATGAATTTATCTTCAATGCTCATCACAAACGGGCATGGTGGGTACTATTTCCACCCTTTTGCAGATGTAAAAACTGAGTCTCGTAAAAATTAAATAGCAATGATAGCCCTCAATTATTCTATGAAACAATGAGAGATCCTACATTGAAGGCATTAGAATGGCTATTCTTTCTTTAAACACTGGGCTAATTTAATACTCCCTTCCAATTTTATTTCTGAAGAAAAAAACAAAAACAAAAATGAACAGAAGCCTGATCTAGTCTCTATATTGAACTTGCTTTATGGTTTGTTTTCTGTCTGAACCAAGAGAGCACCATGTTCTCCCTGGAGGTGCAGTCAGTATTCACTTTACTGGCACAATAAGACTTTAAGCATGCGGGCATTATGTTGCCATTGGCAACACAACAATCCATTCAGATATCAAAGTCGATTGGATTTGAGGGTCTGATATCTTCTGGATCTAAGAAATGAAGCATCATGACTGTCATTTACTGGTCTGCTGCTCTTCAGAGGGGTGGGCAAGAGGACCCTGAATAATATTCCTTAGATTCACTTAGTGCCTCTTTTCCACATTAGGCCTGGCAGTCTCACCCAGGGTGCTTTCCCAGGAATCTCTTTCTAGTGAGTCACTAGACTCTCCTAGGTAACTGGATTTAGTTTCTCTGTGTGATGAGGATGCAGACAATTGTTCCTAGGCTAGTCATTTCTCACCTATCATTGCAGGAGCAACTTGCAATGAATAGAGCATTGGAAATTGTTAGAAGAGGCTTTCAAGAGCTTCTTTGGGTTATTTCTGAGTGTTGATTCTTAGAATATAATGGTAAGTTGGAAGGTCAAGGCCAAGTCCTAGTGAGAAAATACAGACAAGTAAAGGAATTGAAGATGCTTTCAGATGTCTTTGGCAGAGGCATTAGGCCAAGTTTTCGGACTAGGTAAGGGATTCCTGAAGGAAATGATGCTCAGCAATGCTAAAGGAGTTAGGTAGGTAAAGCATGTTGAATAATAATAGCCTGAGTGCCTGCTCCAGGCAGTTAATACATTATCTTTCATTCTCACCAAAACCTGATCTGGTGGATGCTATCACCACCATTGCATCAATGAGTCTTCTACAGATTAAGTAACTTTCAAGGTTCCACATGGAGCATGGCAAAACTGGTTGGGGATTGGAAAAAAGCTCTAAAGATGCAATGGCTAATATAGTGATCATTAGCCACATTTGGCTATTCAAGTTTAAATTAATTTTTATATATATATATTTTAAAGTCAGCCTTTTCAGTCACACTAAGCACATTTCATATGCTCAACATCCCGGAGAGTGACATCAGCAAGATGGCAGAATAGAAATATATGAAGATCGTATTTCAAGAGAGAACACCAACTTTCTACATTGGACTTTATATTGTAAGCTTTTTTTGTTTAGCTAGTTCTTTGAAAAGAGTTAAATTGGTTGCAAATCCATATTAATGTGACATAATTTATTTAATCACTAGTTAGTATTTGTTTCCATGTTATTTCTATTATAAACAAAACTATTAAATACCCATATCCATAAAAAAAAAAAAGATGGCAGAATAGGAATTTCTAGCAGTGGTCCCCTCGCAGAATCATCCATTAGAACAACTATCCACATAGGAAAATACCTCCACAAGAACTGAGGATTCCAGGTGAGTAATTATAGCACCTTTGTGGGTCCCAGAAATAAGAAGAAACTCATTGAAAGAGGGTATGAGGGACAGCCTCACATTACTTCTGTCACCCTTGCCCAAAGCCCTGGCAGTACACTGCAGAGAAAGAGATAATGTTCACGTGGGGGGCAGGAGTGTGGAAAATCAGGTTTTCCCCTGTGAATTCCGGCTCCAGGCCAGCCCCCCAAGGCCTCAGTGGCTAGCGGCTACCATATTGGATAGTGCAAATTAAAGGACATTTCCTTCATCACAGAAAACTTATTGAAGAGCACTGCTTTAAGGGTATATAGAAAATATTTAAAGGAGTTCTTGAAGACCTTTGTCAGGTTAACAACAGGATCAGTAGCGCACGGCATCTAGGATGTTGGAACAGAGCAGACTCTGTGTCAATGCCAGTGGCTTTATTTTAACCTTACTGCTCACAAGGCACATAATGCAAGATTCGGAGAGAAGCTTCCACTCAGCCTGTTCTCTTATGATGCATGGAGAGTGGCAGAGGAATTCTAAGGGTCATACAGTTCGTATTTGCAGGAGACCACCTGTCTCTCCATGCTGGATCTATTTCCAGGAGAACTGCAGTAGTGACTTGACGTGGGGATGACAGTGGCCTATTTTACCAAAGTGAAGCACTGCTACTTCACATGTGGTCTAGATTTAGGGATTAATACTTAGAGAGAGTACATAGTAAATCAGTCAAATATATAAATTAGAAATGATTACTCTGCCTTAAGGTGATTTTCAAGTGATATCTAAGCATCCACTTATAAACTAGTAATGTGCGAAGAAGGAGTCATTCTTATCTGTCCATTAATATAGATCTTTAAAGGACTCCAACTTTATTTCTCTTGTCTTAATGGAAGTTTATCTTTGCATAGTGATCTCAACTTTGCAAAGTGACTTTATACTTATTCTGACCTACCATCTTCAAAATCATTCGGTAAGGAAGGATGGACAGATATGGTGAGTTGCAGTGAACAGGTGAGGGAAATAGGGTGCCTGGGCTTTGTCTTCCATCCAAAGCAGATGAGCAGGGATTGAGTCAACATCTCTTGACTCCTAATCCTGGAGTAATTCTAACCATAAAAGGAAGGAGCTTCACTTATTTAAGAAATTAATCTGTCATTACTACATTCCCCTCAATGTTTAGAAAGCTTACCCTCTAAATAGTTCATATTAGTGACATTTTACTGCTCTCAAAAAAAAAAAAAAAAAAGAGAGAGAGAGAGAGAGATACCAATTCTTGAAGGATTCAAGAGAATCCAGGAGACATTAGTTTTTAATCTCAGTATTGATATAGTAGGAGGCAATGATAGTTACTGTTTAATCACCTGTTAGGGACTAAGTACTAACCAAGTGTAGGCATCTAAAATTGATCTTCGTTGGCTTACTACCAGGAAACACACGTAGTTTCTATCTCTTGTTTCAGGCTGTTAAAATGAAATGAGCTTATTATTGATGAATGATGTAGCAATGCCAGTGTGATAGATGCCAACAAATACACATTGAGTGAATGGTCTTGCTCTAGTCTTCAAATAGAGATCAATGACTATTTTATTTGTTCAACCCTGCCTCCAGCCCATGGCTGCAGCCTCCATCATGAGTTAGCTGGAATGATTAATGACTGGTTGGAAGTATTAATGCCTCATGTTTTGGTCTTCTAATTATAGAAGCAGATTGGAGCCAAGCTTCAGAGTGGGTTTGGGACTGAAAGATATTTAAAAAGCAGGTGATTGGTCCAACACTTCCACTTCTTTCAATTTAACCATAAATCAATTGTGAATGATTTTTCCACTGTAATTTTTCATAGGTTTTGAACTTGGATAATGAGCATCCCTGTCCCAGAGTAAAACTGATTTTCCTAGATCTTGTTGGAAAAAAACAGATGAAGATTTATGAAGGGGCTTGGAAGAAAATATATTGCATTTCTTCTTATCCTCTGCTTGTTTCCTTCCCCTCCTTTTCCTGTACTTCAACCCTGATCAGTCTCAACTTTCAGGCACAGCATATAGTATTTGGGAAGTGGAAAAGCTCCAGTATGTCTTGACCTACTTTCTAGTAACTGTACAATTACAAATAAGAAGTTGGTACTATATAAGGTACTACTATATTCCACACTGAAAGGAGCATGTGGAGAAGCAAAGAGTGCATTTGCCTGAGCATCACCAATTCTTTTACTTGCTGAATATGTTGCCTTCTGATTTTTTAAAAATATGGGGCAGCTCAAGGTGTTGCTACCACCCAAGAAGCTGCCATGAGAACTGGGAAAAATTTCTTAGGAACCCTGGGTGAAAGGAGAGGTTTAAATTGGAATCACTTGGACAAATTTTCTTTTCCTAAGTAGGACTGCAGCTTTCTTCACTGTGGGTAATGTGATACATCTGTGCCTGATGAAAACCTGGCTTTCAAGTTGTAGAAAAGCATAGGTTTTTTAGTATTTGTATAACTTTTATTTTTTAAGAATTTTAAGATTGGCAGCAAAGAGCCAGTTAAAATAGATACTTTATAAAAGCTCAAATGCAGCAAGAGCTCATGTTTACCTGTATACCATAACGCGTGGAAGATCCCACAAGGCGTTTTAGATATTTAACTTTTCTGTAGCTGCAAGACTGTTCGGAGCCTTATGTATTAGAGCAGTGATTCTTAACTGTCCTAATGCCGCAACCCTTTAATACAGTTCCTCATGTTGTGGTGACCCCCAACCATAAAATTACTGGTAGCTGCTCTCTACACATGTGTGACTGGTCCGCATAAGTACATTATGTGTTTTCCGATGGTCTTAGGTGACCCCTGTGAAAGGGTCGTTCGAAACCCAAAGGGGTTGCAACCCACAGGTTGAGAACCACTGTGAGTGATACATTGTATTTTTAATGCATTTAAAACTGTGACAGTCTTATATTAACAAGTTTGTATTCCAACTCTATGAATATTTGGAAAGAATGATTCCCGCCCACCCTTCCTTCCTTTCTTTTTTTTTCTTCCTTTCTTTCTTCCTTCCTTCCTTCCTACCTGCCTGCCTTGCCTTTCTTCTGAAAATATCTGTTGATTCCTTATTATGTATCAAAACACGTAGCTAGTTCTATGTGGCCGAGTGCTGGAAAAGGATGGTGATTTTGAAGATAAATAAGGTTCAGTCCTTGTCCTCAAAGACCTTACACTCTAGGGCATTAGATAGCTGATAGGATCTTCAGAAAGCCCTGGGAACCAGGGCTGGATGCCATGTAGGCAGGTATGAGAGCTACCAGAAGAAGTGCCCAACTACGGACTTGCTCTATTGTCTAACCGCAGCCCAGGACGGCTTTGAATGCAGCCCAACACAAATTCAAAACATTATGAGACTTTTTGGCTACCTTATTATTTTTTTTTTTTTAGTTCATCAGCTGTTGTTAGTGTTAGTGTATTTAATGTGAGACCCAAGACAGTTCTTCTTCCACTGTGGCCCAGGGAAGCCAAAAGGTTGGACACTACTGTTCTAGGGGAAGTGTCACTGGGCAATCCTCTGCCATAGCTGCCACAAAAAGAAGAAATCCCCTTGACATTATGCTTGCAAGAAGAGCTGATCTCCCCAAGGGCATCAGTGACTTCCTGTTGTCTTCTTATTCATTCAGAACCTCTCATGGGCGCATCTACTTGGCAAATCCTAGGCCATATTAGCTATGTTGACTGCAAAGGAGGCTGGATATTGTAGTTTTTAGATTTCCTGTCTCTGCCACAGAGGAAGTTATATTAGAAGGGTTGGAATGTGTATGAAGAAAATGAATCAATAGTATTCACCCTGGGAAAAAGACAGGTTGGGAGATAACCACAATAAATTGTGTACATTTTGTTAGAGTGGATAAATAATATTGTGCTGTAGGAATACCTAGTAAGGATAACTGTATCAGAGGAGAGGAGGAGCAGCCAGGGAAATAGTATAATACAGTTACACTTACTAAGCTTGAAGGGTTTCATGGTTATACTAATGAGGGTAGGATAGATATATGATGCAGAAACAAACAGCTTCAAAATCTCATTGACTTCACGTACATACATACACTTATGCAAAGTTGGCTCTGGATGGGACTGGGTATTAATTTATGAAGCCTGATACAAAATAAAAACATTGGCCCTCCTTTTACAAGAATTTATTCAGAATGTCAAAACAGCGATGGCAGACCATTAAACCAAGCACAGAACATGGGGTCCTGTGTGATTGCATAGATTGAATGTCCATAAAGCTGGTTATTGGTGGGTGGGTGGGGAGTCCAGGAGACTCTCCAGGGAAGTTCGTTTCTATTTGGTAACTGGTAATTCAAACAGCTTCACTCTGTGGCTCTGCCATCTCAACACAGCCTCCTCCACATTTGCCAATACTGGGCAAGAGAGATTGGAGAACCACACATGAGAGTTTCACTTCCTCAGCCCAGAAGTGACACATCTTATTTCTGATCACATTTCATTGGGTAGATTTGTCACATAGCCTCCACTGGCCAAAAGGAGGCTAGGGAGTAGATTCTCCTGTCTGCCTAAGGAGGTGAAAGACATATCATGGTGACCTTGTAGTGTCCACCCAATGGCTCAAAGAAAAGAAAAAAATGACAAGAACAGTAATTTGGCTGTTTGAAAATACTATCTGTGTTGACTATGTATTTAGTGTTGCTTAAAAATTCAAGAAGCATCTTTGCTTTTTACAAATCCAATCATTTTGAAGAGAACAATCTTAAAATTAAATAAGTATATATATAAGTGCTAGATTCAAATGCTATTAGAAAAATTAGTAGTAAGTAATGAAAACCTTGAAGGAGTTTGAGTTAAATGCTTTGAAGCAAGGAAAAATGTTTTAGTACATGTCTTAAGATAGAAATTATATTTGTATTACTGAAAACAGATGTATATAAAAACCGATTGGGTAAAACTTGAATTTGTAAATTCCTTCATCAATAAATAGACTTGAATATATATGCTCAGACAACAAAGTACTATTGCTGAAATGATTCTAACTACTTCCCCCTGCTTCTGTGAGATGTTCTAAATCAAGCTTGTCCAATCCACGGCCAGTGGGCTGCGTGTGGTCCAGCACTACTTTGAATGCGGCCTAACACAAATTTGTAAACTTTCTTAAAACATTATGAGAATCTTTTTGCAACTTTTTTTTTTTTTTTTTTTTTTAGCTCATCAGCTGTGGTTAGTGTGTGTGTTTTGTATGTGGTCCAAGACAATTCTTCTTCTTTCAGTGTGGCCCAGGGAAGCCAAAAGATTGGACATCTCTGTTCTAAATTATCTTTACCTGTTGTGAGCTCAGTTATGCTGATATATAAATCCACTTCTAAGTAAATGTTCACGAAAAGTTCACTCTTTGTGTCACCAGTGCCCTGTGTCTATTATGCTGACCCCTGTTATGAACTAAAACTCAATGATGTGGTACAGACAACAAAAGGAACTCTGATAAGAAATAAATGAACGTGGTTCACAGTAGACAGGTAGGGCTACCTATTGACAGTTATATTTCTTTTTTTACTGATGAACTATTACTAATGTATGCATTCAATTTGCATGCTTTTAATTTTACTCCTTTAAATTTAATTTTGCTTTTTTTGCTGTTCCTACTACTCTAGTATTGTACTACTTTTAGAATGTTTTATTTTTGTGTTATACACTTATACTGTGTTCTACTGGAAAGAAAACTAGACTTGAGAACAAATCATCAGTGTCCCAGCCCAAACACTATGAATGCCTGTGCACATTTACCTTCTAGCCTTACCTCATCCATAAAATGGGAATGATGAGCATGATGATTGTAATGATGAGTATGGTGTTTAAGATGATGTGTGATTAATTGACTGTCTTTCCAACTCACTTTTACACCCCAGAGTCTGAACCAGAGATGGGCAAACTATGGCCAACAGGTCAAATCTGGCCTTTCACTAGTTTTTGTAAGTAATGTTTTATTGGAACACAGCCATGGCCATTCATCTCATATGTCTTGTCTGTGGCTACTTTCACACTATAATGGCAGAACTGAATAGTTGCAATGAAGACTGTGTAGCCACAAAACCTAAAATATTTACTCTGTGTCCCTTTACAGAAAATGTTTTCTACTTCTGGTTTAGGTGGTCACCAAATATCTGTTTTGATTTGAGAAAATTTGGGAATATCACCTTAAGGAGATAGGAGGCTGCCTTTCCCAAGGAGAACCTAAGTTAGCTTTTAGCTACTGAGAGAGGTGTAGCATTCATTAATCTTTTCACTCTTGAAATGCTACCTATAGGGCTGCTGTTGGCAGAGGTCGTTATGCAAACACAGGATCCTCAATCCATGATTCCACATACAAGGCATTTGCACAAATGTAAATTGTGTTAAGGGCTGAGTATAATGTGTATGATACTTGAGTAACTTTATGAAATTGTTCAGTCATCTGGATGTCCTTTACTGTGTTTACCAGGAACTATGAAATAGAGAATTGAGCAATTTTATTGTCAATTTGATCAATGTAGACTGGCAACCTCTATGCCTTTAGTTTAAAAAAAGAAAATACTCCCCCATCACCTCACTTGCTAGAATATATTTATTTATTTTACTAACTTACCCAGTTAATTACTACAATTTTCCAATCTACCTTTCCAGTGAAGGCTTAGCCTGTTTCAGTTTTACATGTAGTTGGTACAAATGAAGTCTGTTCCAAAGTGTAAGCTTTTTCAGTATAGGATTCATGTTTATTTATCCATCTACTCACTTGGCCCTTTTGATCTGTAGCTTAAATTGTTCAAATTTTACCTTTAAATCAATCAAATACCACTGTAGAAACACACAGAAAAAGGACAGACATTGAAATGGAAGACAAAGAAGTTAAGCACTTGGAGAAATAGTGCCCGATTGACAAAGGGAAGGTGCAAGGAGGAGAAAGGCCTTGTTGGAGGCAAGCAGATTGTAGAAGGTCATGGATTGAAGCTCCGGGAAGAGTGTTGTAGGGAGAGAGGGTACGGAAGCAGCCAGTGCTTTAGAAGGCACCATCAGTGGGAGAGGAGTTACCATTTGGCTCACAAAGATAGATAAGGGAGCGGGAATGTCTCAAACAAAGTCAGTGACCAATAAAGTTATGTGTAAGCGTAACCAATCCAAGAAAATAAAACTGGCTGTAAATTCCAACATCTCCTGGCTTAAAAGGGGGTCTTGAACTGGTTCCATCTGGTTATACCCTGGTCAGGTGTGGGAATTTTCTCATCATGTGACAGCCTCCTCCTTCTGGTGTTCAAGGACTTGGTGAGTATCCTTATCATTAAACAAGGATTGTCTGTATGGAGTGCGGCGGGTGAGGTCAAGGGCAAAGTCACAGGACACAGACAAGTGCCATTCTTGAGTGGGCATCAGGAGGCACCGTGTTGCTTACTATGAGTTGGTGGTCCTCACTGGCATCTGTGAGAATATATTTGGATGATGGTATGTTCTCACAGCCCCTGCTTCTGGCGTGGGATGGTACTTGCTCTAGGGATGACACTGGTTTCTGGGTCTCACTCCTCCTCCCTATTTACACAGATCCTCTCCTTCTTCTTTACCTGATTATTTGTGTAAGTAATTTGTACATTTTGAAGAGTGGCTTGTGAACCTAATAGTGAAGTATTTTTGCAGTCTTTGTTTTCCTGGTTTTCCCAGAGTGACTTATACTCCCATTCTAGAAAAGAGTCCTGGGGATTCTGTAGAAGAATTTCCTGGGAAGAATAATGCTTTAAAATGCTGTAACCTGCCCGAAGTGGTTATTAGATTTGATGATTTAGTTTATATATGACTTCTGACATTGAAGGTGGAGAAAGTCATGTCTTAGGACCAAGCTTCAGAGAGCATTCAAAAGGATTTTCTTGTTGGTTGATTGGTTGGTTGGTTGGATAGCTGTTTTTAGTAATGTAGTTATAAGTGAATACGTAAAGGAACTAGAGCATTACAGAATGATGGGAAAGACCACCCATAGATCCAGCTGTGTCACTCAGCATTCAGAAGGCATCTGCCACAATTAAAACTGAGAACCTAGGACTAACAGAGAAAGCAGGGCGTTAACCAGTGTTCAGTGGGTCATCTTTTGAGGAGTGAGGTAGAGAGAGGTTACTGGCCCGTGGGTAGGAAAAAATTTCCAATAGAGATGTGTTGCAAATGACTGACATCTCTCAAAAGCCCATGTTTCCTATGAGTGACCTTTCTTTAATTGCAAGAAGCTTTCAAAAATTTGATGAGTGAATGCCTATGGAAATAATAGTTAACTGGATCTTGAAGAAAATACAGGTTAGCTTGGCAGCTTTGAGGGAATATGAGGTCATTCTAATTAAGAAGATTTACCTGAACAAGAACAGAAGTGGTATAAGTCTGGCATATCCTGAAGACTCTTAGTAGAGTAGTTATATTAAAATCAATGTTTTCCAGGAGCTGTTTTGTGTTCTGAGGGTCTCAGTGCAACTTTGATTGTATTTCCTGTGCTTCTCTGAGTATAAGTGCATAAACTATTTATCAAGTTAGTTTATAGGTTCAGACCACATCTTTTATCTCAAAATACAGACAATAATGGTGGAATTACAGCTCTTTCATATAGTCCTTCACTAAAGAGCTTCTTGGCCTAGACCTGTACAAATTTTAATGTACATACAAATCCCTTGAGGACTGTTAAAAATGCATATTCTGATTTAGTAGGTTTGACATGAGTAGAGGCCTGAGATATTGCATTTCTTAGAATCTTCTAGGTGATGCTGATCTGCTGGTTTGGGGACCATATTTTGAGTAGAAATGGCTAAATGAAGGGGAAGGTATTTGTTGGCAAAATGAGTTTGAGTTTTACAATCAGAAAGATTGTTTGGATTCTAGCTATGAAACTTAGGATGACTTGAAACTTATGTGACTTAGACAAGTTTAAGCTCTTTGAGCCCCATTTTCTTATCTAAAAAATGGGAATAATGGTACTGCTTTCACATGTATCATTTTAATATATATATTTCCTTCTACATCTATCTCATTCACTGTTTTATCTCCAGTGCCGAACACAATACTTGGCACACCACAGATGCTCCACATACATGTACTGAATGATTGAATGGATTAATGAGTCACCAAATAAGTAGGTTTGATTATAAATTTTATAATGTAATAAGGATATGCAAAAGAGTATTTGGCCTCGAAAGACATTTCGATAAATGTTGATTGCCTCCCTATCTCCTCTCTTTCTGTCTGAAACAAAAAGCTGAATTTGAATGCATGTTTCAAACTGTTAAAGCAACAACATGTAAAACAGGCATCCTCTTTGTAATTCCTCAGTGAAATAACAATTACACTTCAGGTAATAGAAGTTTGATGGATGAATGAGAGAGCAGTTTTATAATGTTGTTGTAACACATAAATGGACAAGGGTAAATTAGGCAATCACTTCTCACAAATTGATCATCTAAATATATGTATGTGTCTTATCTGCTGCTGGAGCATGGGGAGGGAAGCACTTGTTAGAAAATGAGAAGCATTTTAAGATTCTGTGGATTTAGAAGAGACTGGAACCAGGTACACAGCTGATCTCGGGATTACAAATTGGACAAATCTGCCTCAACAATTCATAGGTCCCCTAATTCCCCCAAGTATGAACATTTGAGTTTAACAAGTTTGGTCTTTTCAAAGTGCAATAGCTTTGCTACTTAGAGTTAAAATTAATTTACATTTAAGTTTGACTAAGTTTAATCAGATTGCTTTCCTTACTTTCAGTCAGTCAACAATATTTCCTAAGTACCAGCTATGTGCCAGGAATTGAAGCAGAAGCTGAAGGGATGAGGTGAGTAAGGCTGAACCTCTGCCTTCATGAACCTTAGTTTCAAGACTAGGCCAGGGAGACATACTCTGTTTTACTGACTAGGGGCTATACTGTTAGATTGGCCTTCAGAAGTGCATTCACTGAGATTAGTTATCAGATATTGATTAAAAAGGCTTAAAACCAGTGCTGGTGGTTATTTATAACTATGACTTTAGAGTAGTAAGTCTTCTCCTAAAAGTGTGGTAACTTTTAAAAAAATTCATAGTTTTAAGTTTATAATGGCAGAGAGTTTGCTGTTCTGTTCATTGTTCTCTCCTCAGCACTTTTAGTGACAGATACATGCTAGGTGCTCAGTGAGTACTGAATGATAAAAACAAATATTTGTTAAATGTATTCTTGGTGAATTCTTGTTAATGATGACTGAAGTCTTACTCTGTGTTTATCCAGAACTGATATATTATATCATTTCTCTATTATCTATGTCTATCATGTAGATTCTAGCCATAACTTATTTAAATCCCCACAAACTATGAGGCTATTTTTATGCTAAAGCATTTAAATAGGTACATTAAAAAATTTCAGTAGATAGCTCTATAGACAGTTCTTTATATTGATGATTCTCTCCTTAGTGCTTTTAATGTGTATAATAGCTGCCACTGCCATTAATTGGAGTTATTACATTTTAAATTGTTAATTGAAGTTGACAATAGATTCAGTTTGTGTTTTCATTTTGTTCCCAAAGACGATGATTATGAAATTTATTATTTTTTAGTAGGCATTACTGTTTTCTAAACCTTGGTGTGATCCCCACCACTTTCAATTTCTTAAGATTCTCTACAAAGCTGCTACCTACTGATTGGTTCTAGTCCTTATGCTGTAGAACGTTCCCGCCCAAAGCAGGAAGTACCATAATGTCAATAGCACACACATCTGGTCTTAAAAGAAGAGGAAAAGCATTTAGGCTAATAAGAATTCTGGCAGATGTGTAGTTAGGTAAGCCATGTGAATAGCAAATCTCTATGATTATGATTACAATTACTTCATTATAATACAGTGGTAAAGAACAGTTTACCACAGTGTAGTAATGCTGGCTGGTGTTGTGGGGTCCATAACCACACCTACAGGTCCATCCAGCATACTGTAGTGAGGAAATCTTGGGGAATTTCTGAAATAATGATAATGAGTGAGCCCATGAGATGCCTGGGAAGTCAGGTAGCTAGGATAGCCATTGATTCTAAAAACAGCCAATCACATTGAGATTAGAAGTACTTAGAAATGTAAATGGCATCAATTGAAGTATTGTTACTGTGCATTTTTTTATACCTGTGAGGTAAATATTTAAAAGTGAATGTGGAGACATAAATAAAAACACTATCAAAACAATTTTTCTTGTTGTCCTGCAGTGATAGTCATTCAAGAGATATTGTCCCAAGAAATCAGTCTTTAATCATTAGGAAAAGTCAAGGTGAGAAATAACTGCTCTTACTATTTAGTAAGTGATGTAAATCAGAGCAGAAAGACCTCTCAAAGTTGTATAAAAATTATATGACCGTGAGTTATGGGCTTTATTTGGGAGGCAAAGGGTGGAGACTGAAGGGACCAAGTACACTGAAACTCATTTTCAAGTGGAGAAGGTGGTCTTGAGAATAGGTGCAAGAAACAGACCAATAAAGGAACCATGGGCATGAAGCCAATACATGCGGAAGAAATAAAAAATGGCTGTAGGCAAATGGATCCCACATCACCCACTGCCGAGGAAGAAGAAGAAGAGGCAGTAAAAGGCAAGGGGTTGGGGGAGGGAGGGAGGGAGAGAAAGAAAAAGAAGGAGAGAGAGAGGGAGAGAGAAACAGAAGCTCTGCCTCTAAAGTAGCCACGTGTCTGTCATTGGGCGAGGCATAAATTCACAGTCCTTTTCTGTTAGGCAAAGTGGATGCACTGTATTAAGTGGTTTTCAGATTGTCCTTTATCGATTATAGGGGTGGGAGGGGCCTTCTCAGAAAGTGGGTTTGGTTCAAAAGTAGCTGAAAACCAGTGATCCAGGATGATCTCCAGATCCAGCAAATTAGGATTTTCTGACTTTTATCAAATCTCTGATAGGAAAGGATTGATAGTAAAAAGCAAAATAACATTTATATTTTATGCTTCCAAGTAACTGAAAAACTTGAACTTGTTTAGTAATCTGTATGTATTATAATTTGATGATTTGCAATTAACACTTGTTTTCAAAATCTTGTTAATCTGATGCAAGCATTGTTTGAAATAGGAGTCCCTGAATTAATTTTGACTCACTGGACCACCAAATTCCTATAGTGGTGTCCAGGATAAAAAAGAAAATGGATGAAGGTCTTGGGAGGGATTGCTACACAAGTGATGTCCCCAGTAAGTTGCATGTTACATAAATAATCTTAATTTGAGCAGGTTGTGAGCTTAGTGTTAGCATTTATTTATTGGGTAGCACGGTTACTTGCTTGTATCTTCAGCAATGCAAAGATGGTTTACTAGATTGTATCCATAATGAGGTGCCGATGTTTTATAGTCTCATTGGTAAAACAAAATGAATCCTTAGTTGCAAATGATGGGTTGGGGGAGGGTGGCAAAGAAGAAGATAAGGAGATATATTTTTTCATTTTAAAAATTTTATTTAAATGTAAATTATTAGAAAATCAATAATGGAACATATTTTTTAGGATTTTTTTCCCCTAAAAGTATAGTGTACAGAGAAGGCTATAAGATGTAAGAGAGAGAAAAAATAAAAGGGTAGGGTGATGACAGGAGAGCCAATTTATTCCTTCTGAGCCTGTGATAGGATGAGGGAATGACTGTAGGAAAGATGCAGAGGATCTATAGGACAGGCAAAACTAAGGTATTGACCAGAAACGCTTGTCTATAGTTCAGAATGCTGACCCCACAGTAAGGATTACAGATTTTCTAGGTAAGTACAGTAAAGAAAACAGCATTGACTTCTTCCCAGCTCATTAATAATGAAGAATGCCTTTTTAGAAAAATTTTCAGTCAAGTTTAGAATGACCAGAATACAGCCACTCCTTATTAATGTCCCACCTGTTTGACAACTGCTCAAACTTACAACCAGTTCTCCAGTGTAGGGAATCCCCTTTCTCAGTTTGCTGAGCATGGGGAATCCCCATTGTCAGTCTTTGGCTCATTTTCCAAGTTGCTTAGTATTCACTACACAAAGCATTGACAACGACACAAGACTACATATTTTGTTTATAAATGTGGTATTGTGTGATATCTATTGAAAAATACATACCCTATGGCACCACAACACACCACAAGACATTGCCTTTAAGTTCCTCGCTTATTGACCAATTTGCTTAACAACCCAGTTGGAAAAACGACTTCATTTATTAAGTGAGGAGTGCCTGTAATATAATTTCTATGATTTTATTTTTGCCAAGGTTATTTTAATAGAAAACTGCTTTTTAAAAATTCTTAACTGTGGGAAGCAGTTAATTTTTTATTTTTGGCAAGCAGTAGCTGACTATTTTGGTAAACTGTTTGACACACGGTGTGGGACCTTTTCCCCTTCAAAGAGCTGACAGTACTAGAGAATGAACAAAAAAGCTGCTGGCATGTGTACTGACTTTGTGTATTCTGATAAGCACCTACCACCAGACAGAAAGACCCACTGTGAGAGTTCCCTGGCTGCCTTAGCCCTCCAGCACCTTGAATTTGCAATAGCTGCATCTCATTCCTTTGTTAGTTTTGGGGTAGGTTTGTGCTGATACTGTTCTGACAAAGGTCAATAATGATCTCAAATAATGTTGTGTTACATTTATCACATTAAAAAAATGTGCCAAAAGCAATTATTGAATTGTTTTTATCTGGAAGATATGGAGATTGGTTTTTGACCTGTCATATCCACAAATAGTTAATCACATTCTTGTAAAGAAAATCAAATCTAGCTATTAGCCTTATTTATGAAGGGTATTTTAAGAGTGGACAGTTGGTGCTGGAGAACACTTTCTTAGGCTTTTAAATGCAAATAGGAAATAAAAAATCTAGAATAGAAATTTTCTCCCCTAAATGTTAAGTTGAACACATATTTGTTTTGGGTATCAATATTTGATAAGAACAATGATAACATAAATATATTTTGAAGCTAACAGGTTTTTCCCTAATCATGTGCCTTTCCTAATGCATTCACCTAGTCTTATTCTGGAATCATTATTTAACCTTATATCCATACCTTAGTGTGGCTATTGTCATAATTATCACCTGGTGAGAAACCTTTAAACCCCAAAGAAAATAAACAGGTATCATTATAATTTACATGATTGTTTTTGTTTCTTTTTTTTTCTTCCCACTATTCTTTGCCGTTATCAATAAATAGAGGTACACTTCTGTGACTTCCCAGACTTCTAACAGTTGAAAAGAATGTTATAACAGAATCATTTTTGACATTTTAGGGCTTGATACACATGACTACTGATGTCCTTCATAACACAGGATATATTTTACTGCTTGAAAGCTCTAATGTACTTAAAATTGATAGAAAGAACTAATCTACTTGGAGTGACAAGTCAGTGTATTGTGAGTTAATTGAATGCTCAAATTCTCTTTTCAAGACAAACAGGATTTTACTTTCCAACAAAGTCAACAATTTATGATTGGATCCCTTCGCCTTGGCATGTATGTATAGTATTTTTAGTGTGGGTACATTTCACAGAGTTAACTGTCTTCTCTTTAGCTTCATCACTCAATAAGAATGAGGTCAACCATCCTATCTGAATGGCATGACTTTGTAAATTGGAAATTTCCATTGAAAAACTGCAACAACACTGATCCTGGGCTCATTTTCTTACCCTCTGGGTATTTACTGTTAAGGCCACCATAAATGTTTTTGGCTTTATCATTCAAGCCCCTTGTCTGCTAACTGGTCTATAGCATCTGTCTCATTGCTTTTCTGCCCCACTTGAATCTCTGAAAAATCGCATAGATTTCTTTGCTTTGATTTTTCCCACTGACCCTAAGCTCCTACGATGTCTTCTGTCTTTTCGTATCCAATATGCCCTTAAACCCTTCCTCTGAAGCCTTCCCTGACCAGCTTGGAGACTACATTGACTACATCATCAACTGAACTAAAATATGTGTTCCCAGAACCTCTGGAGTACTGTCTTGTCTTGTTTCTCTATGTACATACCTCCCCATAATCCAGATTCTTAATTTTAAGGTCTTTAAGGGCAAGTTCACTGCTGTAATTTTGTATATCTCTTCCCCGTCTAGTACATATATTTGTGTATAGTTGAAGCAGTTGGACAAATTGAAAATTAATAATCTGAGTCCATCTCTTTGCCTTTATGTTAGTGTTACACCTTAAATCCAAAGATTATAAGCTTTTAAGAACAAGGACCATGGTTTACTTAACCTTTAAACCCCTGCACCTAGAGGCTATCATGTTATAGGCACTTAACATTGTCTGTTTACCTAAACTGAATTGTCTCTAGTAATTGCATATAGCATGCCTATCTTAAAGATGTTAAAAAAAAAAGAAGTATGACATAGTGATCCTTGCTATCTTGGCTTCTGCTATTCTCTGTATTTAACTGATGTTTTCCTAGCTAAGACTGGCATTGCAATGGCTTCTGTTTTGGTTTTGGCAAAACCTTTCGATACTGATGATGGCTTGACTTAAACCACCTCTGATGAGAGTTGCCTTCTTCATGTACATCCACTCCCAGTTTTATTTTAAGTAGTTTAAAATGAAATTACCAATATACCAAGGTATTTTAAATTATATGAATGGAACATATCCACTGAAAACTTTAAGCATGGCTCTTAATATTAAAGATTTATATCAGGTGTGTAGCTACATTTCCAAAATTCTATGTGTAACTCTCAGCCTTATCTAAAGAATGCTGGCATCACTGGCTAAAAATAAATAAAACTGAAGTCATTTGACGATCAGCCTGACAATATTTCTCTGTATTTACTGAATGATAGATAGGCTCATTCAGCTTCCTCTGGTGGCAATCCCCACATTTACCACCCAAAGCCTTTTCGCATGTAATATGGATGTGGCTTATGAACAATATCCAGACATAATATTAAACCTCATTAAATGCCATTTTCATTTGCCCTGTCATAGTCAGGGACATTCCAACCATCTTTGCAGATAAATCTACCAAGAGTAGAGCCATCTTTGAGTTTCCATGTGGTTAGATGTTAATTTCCATTGTCCTTTAATTATAAATACAGATATAAATATTGAGATAAAATGCACTGTCATTAAAATTCCATCAAAAGCGTAGGACCTGGGAGAGCTAGAGAATACACAACCTCTTTCTTCCACACCCAGAAGTATTCTCAGCAGTCTACACAACCTAAAGCACTAAAAGACCCTTCCTCTGAACTCAGACCTGAGAAGTGGTTAGACATAGTATATGGTCTAGTTTTGCACTTGAGTAAATATGCTCTATGTGTTCCCAAAAAGGCCAATATTTATATATCAAGCTCACCAAGTTATATTTACTTTACCACATTAAATCTGCATGATGAATGGTTTTATCTTGCCTATTACAGCCTTTTCTATCATAAATCCCTAGGCAGGAGAAAGAGAAAAAAATGACTCGAATGAAGAAAATCACTGAGGGGCAAACCATTACCATTTAAGATGGTTACACTGAATCACATTTTCTAACAATAATATGTAAAATACCTTGGAAAACCCATTTGCTCTTATTTTTCTTTCGTTTCAATTTCTGTTGCTAACAACCACCAAAAAGGAATGTTGATATTGGAATGTCTGACTAACCCAGCATTTATATGTCCCTATTTTATTACCTGCGTAATATGGTATTCCTTGAACCAATTTTACTTGTTTTCTTGTTTGTTAGATGAATAAATGAATGAATGAATAAACATAAGTATAAAAGTATTTCCATATTCCAGTTGGAATGCCCCTTCCAGTTACTGAAAAATTTCAAATTTATTGCTTAATTTTAAGGAAATTTCTTGTTTCTCAAAGAGGCTCTTTCTCTTGTAGTTGGTGGGTATATTTCCTTCCTCTACCACACTTCTGTAGATCTTTGTATTTTGTTTAGGTAACTATTTTCATCTGCTTTTCAGTAAAGGCATCTAAGTAGTGTTAGTGGTCACCTATAAAATGTCTTGTTCAATTTAAAACTACTCACTTAGTGGTTTTTATGCTTATTTCTTTATATTTCACAAAGTGGAGACTCAGGGTGACCAGATAATTTATAGTCTCCCTAATGGAGAGTGAAGGGGATGGTATTAGTAATTATATTGGGACAAAAGGCAAAAGCTGGGACCTTTCTGGGTAAACCAGATATATGGGTTCTCTAAGAAACATGAATGATAATTCTGATTTAAATAAGATTGGAACATGAATGCAAGATGTGCAGAGGGCTCTGTGTTCAGATCTGTTTTCTGATTCCTAAGAATAAAATAAACTTTAGTGGAAAGCTGTGAACAAATATATTTTTAGTATTCTTACTGGGGCTAAATTTTTAAGGACAGCAGAATAAACATGCCTAGCAAATTACTGGATGGTTAGGACTCCAGTGCTAACCATTATACAGGTTTATTCTGTATAGTGGTTGCATTCAGGAAATAATTGTTTATAGTTTGGTATCATGGTCGTGTACATTGTCTTTATTAGTAGACTATGAACCACTTCGAAGAAGAAAATGTTTATTTATATTTGTGTCTCTTACAACCCCTTATGTGTGTGTAGTCAAACATTGTGTGCTATGAAATTTTGTATAGTCTTGGAAGAGCCTTGCTAGTTTAACCTTTGCTCTTCTATAAAATTCTTGACTGGTGGAAATCTCCATTTTGACTTATTTTCAAAGGAAGTCATCCAATTTTTGAATTGCCATATTTATGGAAGAGTATCTCTTTAACTTAAGTGAAAAATATGTCTTGTTATAACTAAGACTTGACTTGGCATACCTCTTGAATACTCATCACCTACAGGCATTGTGAGGTCACCGCTAGTCCTCATTTGACTTTCTGGGTCTACGCAGAATAAATCTGATCCCCTTCCTTGCAAATAGTTGACCTCTGCTATTAAATCCCCTGAGTTCTCTCTTATCAAGCTTTGTCCTTACCAGGTTTTAAAATCTTTCCTCATATGACTTACTTCCAGACCAATGGCTATTCTGTTTATCTTTGAAACTATCCCACTTCATAGTACCTCTTGAAAAGGGATATCCAGTTTGTAGCAAAATCTTCCAGGTGAGGTCTAAGCACTGCAGAGTACAGCAATTTAGTACCAAGGCTGCCATACAGTTACCTAGACTGTGCACTGTACAATGTGCCTGGCAAAGGTGGCATGAGGAAGTGAAATTCTAGCCTGCACTCCACCCACCAAGCCACGTGCCCAGGCTTAGGCTTGTGTCTTCACAGAGGAGGGACCTCTATTTTCTTATTAGCACAAAGGCAGGATATGGGCTTGCCAACATCAAGTCAATTACTCTGACCCTTTCTCACCTTGTCCACCAAGACTTTGTACATCTTTATAATATAGCCCAAGATTTCCTATGCTGTTTTGGCAAGCATATCACTTATCGATTATTTTGACCTTGTGGCTAATGGAAGTCCCTGGTCTTATTTATACGAGCTTCTGTTACACCAGATTTCTGCTTTTGTACCTGATGTTGATATATGTCATTGGAAAGGAAAAATCTTTCTGCAACTTATACAGATTTTCTTCCACATTGACTTGAAGTCATTAATCAACACTCTGTGGGAATATTTTTTTCAACCAGCTGTTAAGACATCTCACTCCTACTCATTTCTCCATGTTCTTTAAAAGAATGTCTTGAAACAGTAAAATTTTTTGCTGAGCCTGTTATTTTATGTTCCTGATACTGCCCTGAATCAGCCAGGTTTGGCAACCCTATCTAAGTAAACAAATATTAATTCTTGTTAATCACTTCTTTTGAAGTAGCCACAATTTCTTTAAATACACATTAGAATTTAATTAATGCTTGATATCAAGCTCACTAATTTTTGGAGACTGTTTCCTTTCTTCATTGCTCATCCTCATTCTTTTCCAAAACCAGGACATTAATTTCTCTCTGGACACCTGGCATCTCTCCTCTTCTGCTTAAATCTTTAGAGGGAATCTGTGAAGATATCTGCCCAATCACTCATTCTGTCCACCTATACCTCTTAACTCCTCCCCGGGACCATCACAGCAACCAGAGCAGGAAGGCTAGAAGACTCCTGAGCCTGGCTGAGTTTGTGACTCCACGTTCCCTAGAGACTTTCTTCTCAAAGTCATTGGATAAGAGTCAAGGGACAAGCAACAAAATGGTTTGCTTCACTATAAATATTGGGGTTGGTCAAGATGATGACTTCTGAGATTTTTGTGAGTCCACAACTTCCTACCTGCTGCTTTTGCTCATTGGAGGCTCTGCATTTTTGCTCAATTGAATGCCTCCCAGTCTTGACACATACAAGAGGAAGCCACTTTTAGTATAATAAACTTGAGATCAGGGAGGACTGATTCTCCCTTTGAGGGGATGAACCACCTCATTCGTAGCTGGCCTATCAGTATAAGAAATACCTCTTTCTATTCACTCATAATTTCCCACTACATAAGAAAGTCCAATTGCTTAATTCCTACAGGTTACTGAAGGAAATCTCAGTAGTGACTAGAAAAGCAAAAGGCTATCTGAGTGAGAAAGACTAAGCAGACTGTATCAGTCAGGATATACTAGACTTCACTCCAAAACTAAGTGACTTAAAACAAGATGAATTCTCACTCACCCTGTATGTTCAGTGAAGGTTGGTTGCAGGGCTTTTTTTCCCACAGCATCATTGTTCTTCCTACAAGACTCAGGGTGACAAAAATGCCACTAATTGCAACAATAGTGGTTGCTGGGATGGAAAAAAAAAATGTTATAAAGCCTTCACTGGTTCTTAAAGCTTCTACTCTGAAGTTACACATAACACATTTCTCACAGCTTAACGGCAAAAGCAAGTCACACTTAATCTTTACACGGATGGGAAGTACAGTCCTAATATATATCTGAAAAGAGAGAGCGGGAACATGTGTGACCAACCAAACAGCCCAGTTGAAAAGTTTTTCTATTGATATGGAAGTAATGGAATTGACAGATGCAGACTTTACCTCAGAGGTAAGAGAGTTTTTTAAAGGAGATGGAATTAGAACATCCAAATTGAAGAATTAAGAAAAAATTGCTTTGTAAATTAAAAAGTTCAGCAATTTGAAAGGATAATAGTCTCTTCTTAAGACCAAATTAGATTCCTAGAAGATCAAGTATACCGATTATCTCACAACACAGAGCAAAAATACAAAGAAATGAAGATATTAAGTATTAATGAAAATATAAGAGACATAGAAGGCAGTTCCAAGACATTTAAGTTGCAAATGAAAAAAATATCAGGAAGGGAAAAAGGAACAGATATCAACAGAACAGTGATAATAAAAAAAAAGAAAAGAAAAAAGAAAAACAAAAATTTCTTATGATAAAGAAACATTTGAATTTCTGTTTAAAAAATATAGTCCAGGCCAGGCTGGTTCATGATAAAAGAAAAGTATATGTATATGTATATAGACATTCATGTGCACATATGTATTACACATGCATACATATATCTGCATGTATTTGTACACCATATAAAAATATACACATACATGCAAATACACTTATAAATCCATATTGGTGTGTGTACATTGGAGTCACAAATACATAGGGCGGTGTGTATATTCTATATGACATATAAAACTTTATATATAACATACATAAACACACATGCATGGGGCTGTATATACACAGGGTAATATATAGTTATGCATGTATAATCTATATCTCCTAGTATGGAAGGAAAAGGAGAAACAAACTTTTCTAAGCTCCCAGAGAGAAAGAATGTATTTCTTAGTAGGGAAAGAGAACCAGACCAGCAGGAGCCTGCAGCCATTGAAGCTAGAAGACAGTGGGAGGTCGAGAGACTATTGAGAGGAGGCGTTTCCAGGAATCTCATCTGCCATTTCACTCATTAATAAGAGAAAAGACAGAAATGTTGAATCATATGAAGCTTCAGACTGTAATCTATCCTTACACTATATCTATGAGAATATTTAATGAACTAACATAAACAAATGAAATTTGAGCCAGAATAGACATTTAAAGACAGAGGAGAAGAGTGATGAACAGGGAATTTTCCAGTAGATATTTACTCATCAAAAAAGTTCTGCAAATGTGCTACTGTTTTTTTGTTTGTTTGTTTTAACTTACTTTATAAACAGGAAAACAGAGACTTTGAGAGAGCAGACTGGAATTCGGAGTGGCAGAGCTGCAATTCAAGCCCAAGCAATTTGAGTGGAGAGCGCATGCATTTAATTACTTACCCACGTGACTTTCCATGAAGCCTTGGTGTCTTACTCAGTTTGGGCTGCTCTAACAAACTGCCACAGACTGGGTGGCTTATGAACAATAGGAGGGCATTGCTCACAGTTCTGGAGGCTGGAAGTCCCAGATCAGGA
Source organism: Lyroderma lyra (assembly GCA_004026885.1). Taxonomy (NCBI): domain Eukaryota; kingdom Metazoa; phylum Chordata; class Mammalia; order Chiroptera; family Megadermatidae; genus Lyroderma; species Lyroderma lyra. The sequence goes on along the minus strand of PVJL010003848.1, from coordinate 52,479 downwards.
TGCCAGAAGGGTTGAGTGATGATCCTCTTCCTCCTTGCAGGCTTCTCCTGTATCCTCACATGGTAGAAGGAGCAAGGAGACTCTGTCTTATAAGGGCATTCATCTTACGTATGAGGGCTCTGCATTTATGACCTCATCAACTCCCAAATGCTTCAACTCCAATATTATCACATTGAACATTAACATTTCAACATATGAATTTGAGGAGGACACACACATTCAGGCCATAGCACTTTGGCTGGAGAGAACTGCTTAAGTAGTACAAGGAGTTAAAAAAAAAAAAAAAAGAGACCCATTTGTCAACCAAAAATTTTTTGCCAAAGGTACCAAATACGGAGTCTAAAGATCAAAAATAAGCGAGGAAAAAGTATCTGTGACACACAACAGAACAAAATTTATGTAATTAATATGATCAAGCAAATGATATAAAAAGTAAACAATTAAATTAAAAAATGAGCAAAGTATAGGAGCAGGCTATTTATAGAAGAAGAAATGTAAATTGCCAATAACTTTTAAAAATGTCCCTTACCTCATCTGTAATCTGGATAGCAAAATGAAAACATCAATGGAATAAAATTTTCCACCCTTTGAATTGGCTACAATTAAAAGCAGGTATAACATTTGTCACATAACTGATGAGGACTCATATGCATTCTTTCATATGCTTATGGTCACAGCATAGATTTATTTATGAAAATTAAAAATATATACACCCATTGGGAAACACATTTCTAAAGAAATCACAGCATATTACATTAAGACATCGGATACTAGTAAATGTCTAACTACAGTCTCTTAAGAAAGAAAGAGGAAGAACAGAAGAAAGGAAAGAAGGGAAGGTGGGGTAGAAAGAATGTAGGGAAGGAAGGAAAAGAAAGGAAGAAAGAAAATCTCTTGTTTGTAGCATTTGCCACCTTCCATGCTAAAAATACTCCCACTATGACCAAGTTCAAGTTACTAATGTGTAGAGTTAGGATGAGATGCACATCAGGCTCCAGCATAGCACTGCATTGACATATGTACAAGAACCTCAACTGCAACATTGCTGTGATACTATAATGTTGTTTTCTGTTCTCTAGGTATTGTTAGGCTTGTTAAAAACAAAACAAAAACATTAATTCTTCTGTATTTTTGACATTCTTATAAAAATTTTTAAAGAGTGGGATTCACTAAGTGTTCTACAGTTACCCCATAAAACTTTCAGTATTTTAGGATCTAATTTATTAGGTTCTGGAGTCTTAAACTCAGTCAGATGTTCCATTACTTTCCTCATCATCTCTTAGACATTGTAAACAAAATCTGACAGCTCTTTTAATAAACTGAATCTTCAACACTCCAAGGCTGGCAAAAGAGTGATAGGTGACTTCATTGGATCATCTGTGTGGCTGGCCTAAGGGAGCCCTCGTGTTTCCTTTCATTTTCAATTTCACTGGAATGCAAGTTCCATGAAGGTAGAGACTATGTTTGTCATATTCTCCAAATTTTCTGGCAGCTAGGACAATTCCTGGCACTTGGGAGTTACTTAATAAATAATTAAATAGCTGGTAAATAAAAAACATTTTTCTCTTAGCCACTGACCCTTTTTGTTTGAAAACCATCTTGAGAAAATGACAGCAAAAGAGATGTTTTGCTCCTTCTCTGCTTTGAATATTAGCTTACTCTAACTTTGTTTTCCTTTTTTTGAGCTTAAAAGAAGGATTCATAGAAGAAAAAGGTGCTTATGTTTCTTTCTATTACGAAAACATTCGTGGTTCTTTCTCTGCATTAGCCTTTCTGACACTTTGTATGCATCCTTTACATTGCACATGTTTTCTGACTTTGTACTCACCCTTTAAAAATATAAGCTCATCAGAGAGCTTTCTGTACAGCAACCTGGTGAGTATTATTTAAAAATTTATTCCTCTTATGTTCATTTGGATCTTTGTGATAGTATTACCAGATTTTTTCTTTTCAATGTTTCTCTTGTCTTGTTTCAGCCATCTTACTTTTTAATTTCTCAAGCCATGTTGTCATGGTTCCATTCATTTCCGTCTAATCAGCAAAGAACAACTGATGGTTTCCCAGCATCCTTAGCCCACTGGACCTGGGTGTCACTAGATATTGGACTGCTTCCCTCAGTTTTATACCTCTTTTTGTTCCTTGCCTCAAATGCCCTTAGGCTGTATTATATAGGACAGACATTTCGCTGTCCCTTCACAGTTTAATGATGTAGGTAGTATTTGCTGAATGCCCACTCCATGTCTGTCTGAATCAGTATTGCCTATTTTATTATAAGCTCCTAGGAGAAAAAGAGATGTCAAAGTATCTGATATATGGCAGTTCCTTTGGCCACTTAAATATTGTGTGTTTGTGTATATGGTGCATATGTGTCAAGAAACTATTTTATTTACATGTTTCTAAAGGAAAAGTTCTGAAATATGTTGGTATTTTAGTAATTCCAAGTCCTTTTGAAATAGTGGGGAGTCTATGAGCTATGTGTGAGTGAGCTAATCAGGGCAGCAGCTATGGGGGGTTGGGGAGTAAACCTTAGAGTAATGTACCGAGTGGTTCCTTTTCCAAATTAGAAATTAGATATAAAAGGATCCACAAAATTTGTCACATCTGTAGGCTTCCCATTTTATCCCTTTTGCAAAGGCCATGAAGAGACGATGAAGCAGGAAATTTGGGAAGGGAGAGAAGGAATATTCTGTGTCAAGTGATCTGGCAGACAGAAGAGATGCATTTTCGGTTAGTTTCAGTGTTAGAAAAGGTGTGAAATTAAATATGAAGCCACATGAATTTTAGGTACTCATAATGCTAGGTAGATGATTTTGAGCGAAGAACCCCACCTACAGCACAGACACACACACACACACACACACACACCCCACCACCACATACACACACATCCAAGAAACTTAGGATAGCATGTGGCCTAATTAAATTTGTATTTAAACTCATGCATTGTTTGAGTAGTAACTGATAATAGTATGAGATTTGTAAACTTAGCATCTAATTATATCTAGATGTTTGAATATCTTTTGCTATTGTTTTGTATATTGTGTGACTAAATACAAAGAAAAGTGATTGTTTTAATGAACAGGTATATTTTCTGAATAAAACTTGCCTAAGTAAATGATTATGCTATTTATCATGTGTTTTAGCCCAAGAAACCATTGTTAAGCTACTACTATTCAACTTGTAACTATCTTAATTGCACACAATATTTAGGAAGAAATAAATAGGCTCATTCTGTAAAGTCATGCCTATAAAATGACAGTAAATTTCATTGGAATTAGCTCTTACATTCTGATTAGTAATACATAAACCTGCCAAAGAAGCTGTGTCTTTAAATCTGTGGCCTAAACATTGTATTGTCTGAGCTCAGGAGATGGAGCTCCAAACTCAGGGAATCTGGGATTCTTCATTGAGTACCTTCTGCTTCACCTGCAAAAATGGACATATTCTTTGTCCCTTGCCAGATTTCCAAGGATATATGAAGAATGAAGTCTTTAAAGCTCTACAGAACATATATAAATAATCATTTTAATTGAATATTCGCCTTGGGCAGACAAAATGGGCCATATGATTTAACAGGTCCTTTTCATCTCCATTACCTATGATGGAAATGCATAAATCCCACTCTAACCAGCTCACATGCTAATATCTTCAATAGGATCCTGATAGATCTGCCAACTTAGATGGATGTGATTTCTAAGCAGCTTCACATTCCTGTTGTGTACCAAACTAGAAGGGCAAGGCAGATCCAATTTGGGCTTTTCACTTTGTCAAGCATAGTAATGAATTCATCTCTACTTTCTCCTGTGAGAGAACTAAGAAGAATCTTAAAAGGTTGAAGTGTTTTAAAATGATGACCAGACATGAACTTGGGCCATTAATTCAATTTAACAAGTTCTTACAAGGATACCTACTATGTGTAGGACATTCTGCTAGGTTTTCACTAGAGGAAATGGTTTCAAATGCCAACAATACTTGGTCCCTTCTCTCATGGAGCTTAAAATGTAAGAGAAGGTAAAGAAATACACATAATACTATTAATAATAAAAAAAATTATGGTTAGGCAGAGTATGTTGCCAAAAGGAGATTGACTCTGTGTTAGGATCAGGGCTAAGTAGACAGAGATGATTTGAGGCAAGGCTTGAGGACTTTAAAGTTTACTACTATTGTTATTTCTGTAGTTTTAAAGCTAACTGCTACCTAGATAGAAAGAAAAATGGCAACCTAAGATTGCCCTTTATTGAGTGAATGGACCTTAACTGGTTAGATCAGTGGCTGACACCTACTTAGTATTAATTAAGCCTTTAAACAAACAAGAAACTTGGAAAACATGATAGCAGAAGCAGACGGAGGGAACTCTAATAGAAGGACCAAGACTATAATTTTCCAAGAGCCTGGTTAAATAGTGACGCTGCATGTGCTTAACATAGACTTTCTAAATAGACTGATGTCAACATGGTAGTCATGGAGTCTAAATGTGAACTTGAGAGAGAAGGGTTAATGTTAGAGCATTAGGTCCTAATGGGAGACATGATATGAGGTATAGGTGAAAACAAAGGGAATTCAATTCACATGAGAGGAACCAGGCACTGAACAAATTTAGCAAATCGGGCCGCATTCTTGGGCCTACATTTAAAGTGAAATTCATGTTTTGGGAACTACCAGTATTATTGATTCTTTACTATACTGTCTCTTGCCTTGGATTCCAAACATTTTATGCAGTTCTGCTTTCATAGAAGATAGCTTTGGATACCTGAGGGTTTTACCTTGACAGTGTTGATATACATAAGCCTTTTTTATGCAAACAGTGGCTTGGGGTAATATTGTTTGTTTATTAAGTAGAATAACATTCTTTTCTTGCAGACATCAAACATTACTGTTTGTAATCATGAGGCTGTTGGTTTCAGGATTGTCATAAGAAAAGGAAGTAAAATTCTAATTTTATATAATGAATCAGAATGCAGGTCACTTTATACAATAAATTTTTTAAGAAAATTAATTGATCCTTTGGATTTTATTGTACAGTATAAACTGTTCTTTGGATTTTATATAATAATAAAGTCTGTGTGTTTCCCTTTATCCCTTCCCCCTTTATCAATAAATTAATGCAGTCATATCAACTATGCCAGTCTATTAACAACAGCAGCAAATATAACACCAGCCTGTTGGTTAATATTGAATCTATAGGTGAAATGAATACAGAGAAAGAGCATTTTGTGAATCAAGAGTTGAGTAGAGGTTAGAGTTTTGTGAAAGTTTCCTAGACAGGAAACAGGAAACCTGTTTCTTGACTCTGACTTTGCTAACACACTAACAGAGACATGACTACACTGTCTTTTGCTCTGGATCTCTGTGTCCATGTCAGTAAAATTAAGGATTTAAAAACTTGTTTATTGGTTATAAATAATGACAACAAACACTGAGCACTTGCTCTGTCTGGCACTGTGCTAAGCCCCTTGCTTGTATTATCCCATTTAATTCTAATGACAGCTCCTCTGAGGTAAAATTATGTTCTTAAATTTTCAGTTGAGGGAATACAGACATAGAGTGTATCATGTTGTAATATATCATTGCACTGAGTGCTTTTCATATATTTTAGCCTATTTTAATGTAATTGTCAAAACAGCCTTGCAATCTAGCTCCATTCTGGATGGAAGGAAATGGACTGCAGAAAGCAAAGTGACTTGCTCATCTTTTCCCTGTAAGAGCCTGGCAGATCCAGGGTAAATGATGTATTTTTCCATGTATAATGTGCCCTTTTTTGCCCAAATTTGTGAGGGAAAAATAAGGATGCACATTATACATGGGTAGTACTAATTCTGTATTCACGTAAATATTTTTAATTTTTTTATTTATGCTTATGAGTTAAAAGTGTAACTCTAGAAATGAGTAATAATACCATCATGCAAAATAACACCCTAAAATATGATAATTATTTTTTATAAAAAATTTTATACATAGAATTTTTTGTACCTTGTATATGTTCTTGTGTTTTGTAATTATGTTATATAACATTACTTGTACCATTATATGTTAAAAGATAAATGCTACAATTCCTTTATAATCCAAAAAACAAGTACCTAAATATAAACAAGTAAAAATTTGAATTAAAAAATTAAAATGAAAGTTTTTTTCCCTGAAAGTTTGGGCCCAAAACATGAGTGCACATTGTACATGGGAGCGCAATATACACGGCAAAATACGGTATACAGTTTTCCTGACTCCAAGGCTCCTACTCTTCTACTATATCCTATTTACACTGAAAGCATTGGAGTCTGACTTTTTCCATGTTTGTAATTTTTATCTATAGAAGAAACCTAGGAATTTGGCAACTTACAAGCCAAACCTGGCCTGTGGATATATCTTTGTTTGTATGCATGATAATTTTTAAAAAATTGTAGTTGTGAGCATTTTAATGTTAGGAAGCTTCCCCAAAATCATCTAGATCCCTGGCTTCTCTTGAAAAATGGAAAGATCTGATGTCCCTCGGTCCTAATCCCTCTATGGCAAGTGACCAGTGGAACTGGATCACATGCTCTCAAGTTTCACACAGTGCCCACCCAGCCCTCTTCATTTGTCTGTGCTACCTTTAGGGCCTTTTTGTTCCTGTGAGTTTATGATTTCTGGATTAAAGTGAAGATTTCTTCTTCTCCAAAATCAAGGAATTCAATGATTTGTTGTGAAGCACAGAAAGTTGAATAATCTAGTTCGCTTCTTCCATATGAAACCAATGGGAATGAACATCCTAGTGGTGTGGTTTCTTTCTTGTGTGACTTTTATAGACAGAGTGTTTCTCCAGGGTAAGTGACATTTCAAATTCAGGAAGGCGAGCTGAGTCATAATTGGTTCTGTCACCATTTGGGTTTGATGCTGGCACCTCCGTGTTGGCTCTGGGTGAGTAATCTGTTTGCATCTGGATAGGCCACACACAGGCAAATGTGAACTCTGTTTATATTCATTTCCTGCCTGAGAACTTGGTCCCTGCAGGTCACAGCTTTGGAACAACTGATGGATTGGAAATTTACTGGTATAGACCTGGATGGGAGCTGTCCTTAATAACCTTTCTTGGGCTATAGCAAGGGGAGCTTTCTCATGGACAGATCCAGTGGGTTACAGTATTTGCATAAGCGTTATGTCTGAATACAGGATACTCAATGTAATCAAGACATTTAGTATAGTTGATCCTTGAACAATGTGGGGCTTAGGGGCACCAACCCCCAGCACAATAAAAAAAATCTGTTTATAACTGTTTTTTTGGTTGAGATTGGCAAATTATTTTGTTTTATTTTTAAATTTATTTTTATTGTTAGACTTATTGGGGTGACATCTGTTAGTAAGGATTACATAGGTTTCAGGCATACAATTCTACAGTGCATTGTCAACTTGTTGTATAATAAGTTGACCACATAATATGACTTCTCTTTCCATCACCTTATATTTAACTTCCCCCACTCCTCTCCCACCCCCGCCGCTTTCTCTCCTCCCCTCCCCACTCGTCCCCAAATAAACATTAAACTGTTGATTGTGTCCATGGGTTATTTGTTTGTTCATTTTGGTTTTTTTTTCTATGTTGCTTTCAGTTTTATATTCCGCATGTGAGTGAAGTCATAGTTTTTTGTTTTTTCTGTCTGGCTTATTTCGCTAAGCATCATGATCTCTCCATGTCCATCCATTTTGTTGTAAATGGCAATATTTCACCTTTTCTTATAGCTGAGTAATATTCCATTGTGTATATGTACCACAGCTTCTTTATCTAATCATCTATCGCAGGCACTTTGGTTGTTTCCATGTTTTGGCCACTGTGAACAGCTCTGAGATGAATATTTGGGTACATATGTCTTTGTGGACAAAGGTTTTCAAGATTTTTGGGTAGATCCCCAGAAGGGGGATTGCTGTGTCAAATGGTAACTCCATTCCCAATTTTCTGAGTAACCTCCACACTGTCTTCCACAGTGGTTGTACCAGTTTGCACTCCCATCAACAGTGTGTGAGAGTTCCTTTTTCTCTACATCCTCTCCAGCACTTGTTATTCCTTGTCTTGTTGATAACAGCCATTCTAACAGGTGTGAGGTGGTATCTCATTGTGGTTTTGATTTGCATTTCCCTGATAGCTAATGAGGATGAGCGTTTTTTCATATGTCTGCTGGTCATTTGTATTTCTCCATGCGAGAAGTGTCTGTTTAGTTCTTCTGCCCACTTTTTAATTGGGCTGTTTGTTTTTTCATTGTTAAGTCATATTAGTTCTTTATATATTTTAGATATTAGACCATTATCTGATGTGTTATTTGCAAATATTTTCTTCCATTTAGTTGGCTGTCTCTTTGCTTTGCTGATGGTTTCTTTTGCTGTGCAGAAGCTTTTTAGTTTGATATAGTCCCATTCATTTATGTTTTCTTTTACTTTCCTTGCCTTTGAGGTCAGGTTCATGAAGTCCTCCTGGAGTCCTAGATCTATAAGTATAGTACCGATGTTTTTGTCTGTACAGTTTATTGTTGCAGATCTTATATGAAGGTCTTTAATCCATTTTGAGTTAATTTTTGTATATGGAGAGAGTTCACAGCTTAGGTTCATTCTTTTGCATATGTTTTTCCAATTTTCCCAGCACCACCTACTAAAGACGCTGTCTTTTCCCCATTGCATGTTTTTTACTCCTTTATTGAAAATTATTTGTCCATAAATTTGTGGATTTATTTCTGGGTTTTCAGTTCTGTTCCATTGGTCTATATTTCTGTTTTTCTGCCAATACCAAGCTGTTTTGACTATTGATGCCTTGTAATATAAATTGAAGTCAGGGAGTGTAATGCCACCAGCCTCATTCTTTTTATGTAGTATTGCTTTGGCAATTCGAGGTCTTTTATGGTTTCATATAAATCTGATAATTCTTTTATCAATTTTGCGAAAGTATGATTGTGGGATTTTGATGGGTATTGCATTAAATCTCTAGATTGCTTTGGGCGAAATGGCCATTTTAACAATGTTAAATCTTCCTATCCATGAACAGAGGATATTTTTCCATTTCTTAATGTCTGCTTCAATTCCTTTCAAAAGTGTCTTGTAGTTTTCCATGTATAAGTCTGTCACATTCTTTGTTAAGTTGATTCTCCGGTATTTCATTCTTTTTGTTGTGATAGCAAAAGAAATTCACTCTATCACTTCTTTTTTAGAGCATTTGTTGTTTGTATATAGGAAAGTTGTTGATTTTTGTACATTGATTTTGTATCCTGCCACTTTACTGTATTCATTTATTGTTTCTAATAGTTTCCTGGGGGAATCTTTGGAATTTTTTATATGAAAGATCATGTCATCTGCAAAGAGTGACAGTTTGGCCTCTTCTTTCTCAATTTGGATACCTTTTATTCCTTTCTCTTGTCTGATTTCTCTGGGTAGAATTTCCAGTACTATATTGAATAGCAGTGGTGACAGGGGGCATCCCTGTCTTGTTCTTGATTATAGGGGAATAGGCTTCAGCTTTTCCCCATTCTGTATGATGTTAGCTGACTATTTGTCATATATGGCCTTTGTTATGTTGAGATAATTTCCTTGTATACCTATTTTATCTAGTTTTGATCATAAATGGATGTTGTATCTTGTCAAAAGCTTTTTTTTGCATTAAATGATATGACCATATGGTCTTTATCTTTTACTTTGTTTATGTGATGTATCACATTAATTCATTTTCATATGTTGAACCATCCTTGTGCTCCCGGGATGAATCCCACTTGATCATGATGTATAATCTTTTTGATGCATTGTTGTATTCTATTTGATAATATTTTGTTTAGGATTTTTGCATCTGTGTTCATCAGATATATTGGTTTATAGTTTTCTTTTTATTTGTTGTCTTACCAGGCTTTGTTATTAGGGTAATGTTGGCCTCATGGAATGAATTAGGAAGTATTGCTTCCTTTTCAATTTTTTGGAAGAGTCTAAGGAGGATAGGCATTAATTCTTCTTTGAATGCTTGGTAGAACTCATTCATGAGACCATCTGGTCTAGGGCTTTTGCCTTTAGGAAGATTATGGATAGTCATTTCAATCTCTTTGCTATTGATTGGTCTATTTAGATTATCCAGTTTTTCTTGGTTCAATCTAGGTAAGCTATAAGTTTCTAGAAACTTATCCATTTCTTCTAGGTTGTTAAATTTAGTGGCACAAAGCTCTTCATAGTATTTTCTTGTAGTCCTTTGTATTTCTGTGGTATCAGTGGTAATTTCTCCCCTTTCATTTCTAATGTTGGATATTTGTGTCCTTTCCTTTCATCCTTTGATTAGTGTACCAGGGGTTTTCAATTTTGTTGACTTTCTCAAAGAACCAGCTCTTTGTAATATTAATTTTTTCCATTGTCCTTCTGTTCTCTAATTGGTTTAGCTCTGCTTTAATTTTTATTATTTCTTTCCTTCTGCTGACTTTGGGTTTTGTCTGCTCTTCTTTTTCTAGTTCTTTATGATGGGATGCTAAGGCATTTATATGAAAGATCATGTTATTTCATCTTATTTCTTAAGATAGGCCTGTAATGATAATAAATTAGCTTCTTATTACTGCTTTTGCTGTGTCCCAATGATTCTGTTATGTTGTATATTCATTGTCATTAGTTTCTATATATTTTTAATCTCTTTTTTTATTTGTTCTTTTATCCAGTCATTTTTTAAATAAGATGTTGTTTAATCTACATGTATATGTGTTTGTTTCTGCTTTCCTTTTACAATTGATCTTCAATTTCAAAGCTTTGTGGTCTGAGAATACCCTTGGTGTGATTTCAATCTTCTTGAATTTGTTGAAGCGACTTTTATGTCCCAGCATATGGTCTATCCTTGAGAATATTCAATGTGCACTAGAAAAGAAGGTATAGTCTCTTTTTGTTGGATGAAGTGTCCTGTAAATGTCAATTATGTCCAATTGCTGTAATGTGTCATTTAGAGCTGATATTTCCTTATTTGTTTTCTGTTTGGATGATCTGTCCGTGGCTGTTAATGGGGTGTTTAAGTCTCCCTTGATGATTGTGCTTTTGTCTGTTTCTCCTTTCAGATCTGTTAGTAATTGCTTTATATATTTTGGTGCTTCCTGGTTGGGAACATATATATTAATTAGTGTCAAATCTTCTTGTATTTTCCTTTTATCATTATGTAAAGTCCATCTTTGTCTCTTACTATCTTTTTTAACCTGAAGTTTATTTCATCACATATCACAAAGCTCCTACTTTTCTCTGGTTACCATTTGCTTGGAGTATTGTTTCCCATCCTTTCACTCTGATTCTGTGTTTGTCCTTATGGCTGAGGTGTGTCTCTTGGAGACAGCATATGAATGGGTTTTGCTTTTAATCCAGTCTGCTACGCTATGTCTTTTTATTGGTGAGTTCAGTCCATTAACATTTAGGGTGATGATCAATATGGGAGGATTTCCTGTGGCCATTACTTATTTCTTTCTTTGTTTTTGTTTTATTTTTGTTTCTTTCTTGTTGCTCCAACTTTATTTCATTTTTTCTGATGTTTTGTTTCAGTTCGAAGAGACTCCTTAAGTATTTCTAAAAGTGCCGGCCTTGTGCTGGCAAATTCCCTCAGCTTCTGTGTGTCTAAGAAAATCTTTATTCCACCTTTCATATCTGAAAGATAATTTTGTTGGATAGTTTATTCTTGACTGGAAGTTTCTCTCTTTTACAGTTTTGAACATTTGATTCCACTCCCTCCTGGCTTGAAGAGTTTCTGCTGAGAAGTCTGATGCCAGCCTGAGAGGTTTTCCTCTAAAGGTTATAATTCTTTTATCCCTGGCTGCCTTGAGAATTGTCTCTTTGTCTTTAGTTTTGGACATCTGTAGTACCATGTGTCTTGGAGAAGATCTGCTATGGTCCAGGTGTCTAGGGGACCTGTTTTCTTCTTGAACTTGGGGTTCCACATCTTTTCATAGGTTTGGAAAGTTCCCATCTACTATTTGTTTGAGTATGCTCTCTGTTGAGTGCTCTGCTCCTATTTCTAATCCTATTATTCTGATATTGTTTTGTCTCATGGAGTCAGATAGTTCTTACAGAGTTCTTTCAATCTTTCTGGTTTTATATCCCTCTCTTCCTCTTTCTGAGATGTTTCCATGTTCTGGTCTTCAATATCACTAATTCTTTCCTTCATCTGGTTGGCCCTGTTTCCTATGGCAATTATTTCGTTTCTCACTTCTTTTATTGTATTATTTCTCTCTTGAAGTTCCATCTCGATCTTCCTTATGTTTTGAATTTCTTTGTTAAATAGTTCCTTTTGTTCCCTTCTAATGTCGTTCATCTCATCTATGGAGTTCTGCCAATATGTTTTCATTTCTCTCAGAGCCTTTAGAATGACTACTTTAAATTCTCTGTCACTTAGTTTAGAAACTTCTAGGTCTAACAAGCTGTCTTCTGGATAAATTTCATGTTCTTTCTGAGCAGTTTTAGTTTTTAAGGAATTCATTTTGTATGCTGAGTTCTTCCTTTTTGACATGAGGGTTTTATGTCTAGCAGAGCCCAGGAGCCCTGATTAGTATTTTTGTGGTGTCTACCTGTAAGGCAGACACTAAGTGGCTCTGGGGGCCAAGTTTTGGGAGAATGCAGGGTTTTTTATTTCTTATTTCTGGTCTCCTGCCATGTTTGGAGGTGGTGTGCATCTATCCAGGGTCCCTCTGCTTCCTGCAGTTAGTTAGTTGGTTGGGGAGGCTATAGGAGAGGAGAGGCCAACAGAAAGCATGTTGGGGCAGCTCCACCTCCTGCCCTATGCTAGGGAAGTTGGTTGGTGTGGGCTGAGGCTATTCTTGCTGGCTGGGGCAAATGCTATCAAATATGCTTTTCTTCTCTGGCCTGCTCCAGCAACCAGCCATTGTGGCAGAGTCTACAGGCTCATACTGCTTGTAGGCACCAGGGACACACATGCAGGTGTGAGTACCACAGATCTAAAGCTGTGGGCCTGACCTCGGGCAGTATGAAGGCAGCCAGCTCACCTCCACAGTGCACCAGGAACAGGAACCGAGGCCCTGGATTGGAGCCATGCGCGCTTGTGCTGTGGTTCTCGAGGGCACAGGGAGCCAAGGTGCTGTCTCTGGGGACCCATCTCAGCCTGCAGTTGTTCAGAGTCCTCGCTCAGCCCTCTTGTTACTCAAAAGCTTCAGAGGCTGGCTCCCAAGCTCTGTCCCCAACATGCTGCTCTAAGGCCCATGTCCCCCATGGTCTCCCACCATCCTGCCACTTGACTGGCTTTTACTCTTGTTGCTTCTTGGTCTTCCCCCTCCCGTGCACTGTGCTGCTCCTGATAGATCAGGCCCTGTCACGATCCTTCTCTGCTCCCTCCCCTCTCTCCCTCTTGCCCCCTTCTCTTCAACCTTCAGGTGTTTACTTGCGATGTGTGGATTTCTCAGCTGTCATTATGTCTGTCACTCAGGGGTCTCTTTCTTGGCTCCTAATGGCTGTTCAATTGTGTATAACTTTTAACTCTCCTGAAACTTAACTACAGATAGCCTTACCAATAATATAAACAGTCGATTAACATATATTTTGTATGTTATATGTACTATATACCATATTCTTATAATAAAGTAAGCTAGAGAAAAGAAAATGTTATTTAAAAATGATAAGAAAGAAAAAATGTATTTATAGTGCTTTAAGTACTTATTGAAAAAAAATCTGTGTGTAAGTGGATCCATGGAGTTCAAACCCATGTGAAAAATCATCTGTAGTCTCATTTTACGAGGTCTGACAATTAAGTTTATAAACTTGCCACCATGTGGTTCCATTAGCAGCACTGGACAAACAACTCAGTGAGGTTTCATAACCTTGGCATATCTGTCTCACAGTTGTATTCGTGTCCATGTGTGGAGGTGTCTTCCTGAGTAGCATTCATTGTTGTTGTTGTGTGTTTTTGTGTGCCATCAAGAGAATGTTGGAGCTTGAATTACAGCAAAAAATGAACATTAAATTTCTTGCTAAACTTGGATAGAGTAGAAGTGAAATCAGGGACATGTTAGCCCAAGGTGATGGGGATAATGCCATGAAAAAATTGGCAGTGTACAAATGAATTAAATGTTTTTCTGAGGGGAGAGAAAACATCACTGATCAAGAGAGGTCAGGGTGGCAAGTAATGAGCAGAACTGATGAAAACATTGCAAAAATTTGTTGAATTGTGCATCAAAATTGTTGGCTGACTGAGAAGCATAACAGATAAAGTAAACATCAATAGAGAAACAGGAACATCTTAATTGAAAATCTTTGCATGAAAAAGGTGTGTGCAAAAATGGTCCCGATGGATCTCATCAATGAACAAAAGCAAAGGAGAGTCAAAGTTTGCCAAGACCTTTTGGAGAGGCAAGATGATGTTTTGGGCTGTGTTGTCACTGGTGATGAAACATGGGTGTACCAATATGACCCTGAAACAAAGTGTTAAGTTGCACAAAGGAAGTCAGCCAATTCTTCATAACCAAAAGATGTGGTCAGTCCAAATCAAGAGTAGAAACGATGTTGCTAAACATTTTTTATTTCAGAAGAATTGTTCATTATGAATTAGTACCAACTGGACAAATAGTCAACCAAATTTACTATGTGGAAGTGCTAAAATGGCTGCGTGAAAAAGTTAAGTAAAAACAACCTGAACTTTTCATCAACAATTTATGGCTTTTGCATCCCAACAATGCACCAGCTCACACGGCACTGTCTATGAGGGAGTTTTGAGCCAGTACACAAATAGCTGAATTGAAACACCCTCCCTACTCACCTGATATTGCCCCCAGTGATGTTTTTCTTTACCTGAAGGTAAAGGAAATATTGAAAGAAAAACATTTTGATGACATTCAAGACATCAAGGATCATATGACAACAACTCTGATGGCTATTCCAGAAAAAGAGTTCCAAAATTGCTTTGAAGGATGGACTAGGCACTGGCATTGGTGCATAGCCTACCAAGGGGAGTATGTTCAAGGTGACTATAGTGATATTCAACAATGAGGTATGTAGCACTTTTTCTAGGATGAGTTCACAAATTTAACTGTCAGATCTCATATACAAGAGGTAATTGAAATCCAGAATTATCTAAAGTTATATTGGTTAGATAAATACCCATTATATATTACCAATACCTCTCTGTAAGGACCAGGATTTCCTATTATTTTTTGGATGCCTCTCGCAGGCAAGTCAAGGAGCTCTACTCACAGATTCCTGAGGAAACATAGATTCATCCCCCCAGACCCCTTCTCCCACAACCCCCATTTCCTGTAAGCAACAGTCTGTGAAGGACTAGGAAGGAAGGGATCAATCTTAGGAAACTGAAAACCCCAGGTCTGCTCTGTGCCCTGTCCTGAGACCAAATGGAGACAATTCCTAGGGCCTCTTTTCCAGTTGTGAGGACCTGGCAGAATCTTTGCAGAATTGATATCAGTGAGCTGCATGTACAGCTTTCTTGCATTCAAGATCTTGTTCTTAACCTCTGTCAACAACGAAAGGAATGCAGGTAAAAGTGAGAGAGGAGTAAATTAGAAAAAATTGGGAGCCCTCCAGAAGGAGACTCATTGGCACTATCCTCATTGGGGACCTTCTCTGGATCCTAACCTTGGAACCCTGGGGGATGCCTGATCCAAGTTTGACCTTACTGCAGGAAATTTCCTATTGCAGTGAGCATCAGATTTTCTTTTTTTTAAGTTTTAGATCTGATTCTTTTTTTAATTAAATTATTGGGGTGACATTGGTTAGTAAAAATTACATAGGTTCTATCTACTTGGCATTATGAGGCTTACAAAAGGAACATAAGAAACAGCTTCAGCTTTCATGGCATTTATACTCCAGCTGCTAAAGTCAAGGATGTGTATGGAAACATATAAATAAGAGTTTACAGGCGTCTTTGAGACACTATCCATCAGCATTGTGAAATCAACACACACAAAAGTAGTCCTTTGTCCATTCCTGATTTATAACACCCAGAGACTATCAAGGATAAATATAATTTTAGGTGAAGGAAAATAATTGCTATAAAACTAAGGTAGATATGTTAAATTGCTTTAGAAGTAGAGACCAGGCAGAATTAGAATTGACTTCAACTAAGTCACCCTTTAATACTTAGCTACTTTAGACATTAAGGGGAATACCAAGGGGCCATGTTTAATATTATAACTTGCTACAGGTTAAATGAACATGATAAATTCAGTGCAAACTTGAGCACAATTTGGAATAGTATGGAATAGAATAATTTTAACTTGACTCATAAGGAAGTGCTAAAGTCTTCCTTCGGTGTGGGTAAAATCCTTGGTAACTTGTGATGTCATTTTCATCATGTAGTGGTACACATACATGCAAAGAACCTAGAGTAAGTAATCCTAATGGAACGTGTTTTCTTTTTCCCTTTTGCCATGGTTCTCTTTCCATAGGCATGTAACTTTGAAGGCAACTATTAATTAAGCATTCTACTGGCACTGTATTTCTCATGTGTGAGAAATGTAGCAGCAAATATTTTCCCATAAATAATGTGCAAAATACTTTTAAATTGCACACATTATCTAGAACTTCACACTGAGACTCATTTGTTCTGGCTGTTGTGTTTATTTTCAGTGTATCTTATGTAAATGATTATTTGTTTGACTATCAGATAAAGCATTTCTATGTGGATGGGGCAGAAGTTAGAGGAAGATCAATTGTGAGAATATGCAGTGTGTACCTTCAAATTGGATTCTTAAAGGTCTCTGGTCTTCATTGTGCTTCCCTTCCATGCCTTCTTAATCCTCGCTTTCTTCTGGCCATATGACAGCTTTTTATTATTCTGCTTGCAATTTATTTCTGGGTGAATTACCCATTGCTTTGTCTGCTTGTCATTGTTGTAGCTTCTTCCAGTTCCCATGTGATAGAGGGAGAAAAACGGTCTTGGCTTTGTAAAAGGCTGGACTTTCTATTCAAACTAGAATTATTTTTAGAAAGCTGTTATAGAATTTAAGTTTCCTCAAACAGAAGGATTTATGTAAAGCCACATGTTGGTATAATTTCCTTAGATAAAGCCTTAGGAATGTTCTTTTAGAATCTTTTAACTGATGGGCGGCTACATCCTGTGGGTAGGCCTGCCCTGTGCACCTGGAGTTGTGGCCAAGTCTGTGTGGGATGCTGGTGCCTGAGTTTTATTTCTAGTGGCTATTTGTCTTGAGGCACTAGAGTCAACCAGGGTGGGCCAAAAGGATATTACAGTGAACTCTTTTAGCAGCCAAGTTGGGAATGATCTGTTTAATGTGGAGTGATTTGTTTAGTCAATGCCTTATCTGGCTTGTCAATTGTGAAAGGCTTAGAAAATAATGGAACAAAATGCTCAGCTCTGAAATGACACTGAGTGTCATTTTGCTTTTTTTTTTAGGGGAGTAGTTAATAAAGATCCCAGGTCTAGAATGTCTGAAAAGCCAGCTTTATTGTACTTAGGAAGGGAAATAAAGTCCCCTGGGGCCAGGAGAGGGATGAGCACCTGAAGCAAAGGTGGGCATGTTTGTAGTTAGCGGTATTAATATACACCGTGTGCCTCTGCTACTAGTCCCGTTCACTTCTTAAGTATAACGTGGGTCAAGGTAGGGCCTCTGCTGTGCCTGTTTTGGTTCCTCACTTATTAGTACCTATTTCTGTAATGTACTTTGAAGTGCTTAATAAATTAAATAGCTACTGATTTTTAATAAAGGCCCAGGGTTTTTTGGAACACTCTCCAGGGGATGGACCTAGCATTGATCCACCTAGCTTATCTCGTTTAGTTTGCCTCTGACTGGATTCTCACTCATAAACAGGCCAAGAGGACACATCTGATGATGCAGCATCTCCCACCCTGCTGGCCTGAGGGCTCAGCACGTGCCACGTGTTGCTGGGGCTCTGACTTTGTGCCCTGTCTCAGTGCCAGCTTCCATTCTGGGCTTCCAAGGCTCATCCTTCAAAGGGTTGAAAATAGCATAACAATTTCCTTCTCTTAGGAGCTTTCTCACCCTTGACAAACCCATGAGACAGACAGACCTGACTTCTGTGGCCTCTTGTCTGTCAGCTCTGATTGAATATTCACTCTGCGGAGTGTCATGCCAGGCATCAGGGAAAACTATAGAAGAAGGAGGTGATGCTCTCCTGGCCTTTGAACATCTTATCAAGTTGTAGGATAGACAAAACCAGCACAAAGCAAAATACTTGAAAACTCAAATGTTAGCCAGACATATATTGTTTCTTATTTATAAATCCAATTAATATACCTTTGGAGTACATATTTTTATTTACATACAAGGGCTGTCCAGAAAGTATCTAGCCATGCACTGTAAAAAAATAGAGGCATTTATGGCTGTATTTTTTTCTGGACAGCCCTCATATATGTTCATAAAATTGAAGCATTTGCTGAAAAAACTGAAGTGACTGGAGCAGGAAAAATGTAGTTTTCTAATATCTCAGTTTTAGTTCACCAGAATGACCCTGGTGAAACAAGGATTTGAGAGAAAGTAGTTTATTTGCAAAGTACTCAAAATACCAGTAAGAGGAGAGGAAAAGGAAGGAAACAGTGTGTTACTAGCAAGTTGTGGATGACCTGTACACGGGCTCAAGCCTATGGGGAAATTTTGAGAAACAGCTATGACCATGCACTCAAAATTATTCCCAGATTCTATTAGCCACTGGTTGAGGAATCCTCTCAGGATGAGTTAATACCCAGATATTCCTGGGCTGCCATGCCCAGACAGATAGTTTTTGGAGAAAATCCTCATGCAAAGAGATGAAGCTAAGCAGTTGGACATGGGCCTTAGAAAGGCTGAGGGATAAGGGTGGAACAAGGACAGCCTTGATTACATTTATAGGTATTAATGAAGGCAATTGCTTGGAAAGGAAGAGAGACCTGGCTTTTGAATACTGAGGAAACCACTATCTATGAAGCCCGGAATTAGCAGTGGGTGACAGTAAAGCCAGAAACTATAGGTTTACTTATGCCAGTTACTTGAAAGCATGTGGCTTATGTGATATAGGGAAGAAGTTCTGGCTACCAGCTAAAGATTGGAGACAATATGGAGTCTGAGGATACAGGTTGTGATGGCTTCTCCAAGTCAGGATGCCCACTGATCCACTAGCCATGCGTCAGCTGCAAATCATGTTGGGCTAGCAAGTGTGTTAGCCACATCATGGATTGTGGGACAATCACCTTATCTCTGGCATGAAGTCCTGACTCATCCACAGAAATCATTTCAGAAGACTGAGAGCTAAATATGATTGGAAATGTATGGGTCAACCTGTCCTTCCTTCATTTAGCCTAGTTGAAGAGGTGGGTCATAACCAATAAACAGGGACGATTTCATCCCAGGCCTCCCACTTCATTTACAAAGGATAAGACTGACAGAACTGGGGGAGTGGGGTTGGGGATGGTTGTGGTCAGTACCTTTAAAGTGGATTTGATATAATATAGTCTCCTTTTGTATTGCGTGGCATTGTGTGGCATTGCACTGAACCTTCTCTAGAAAGCTGGCAGTAGAGGAAGTTAAGACTGTCAAAGACTGTAAGATCATGGAGGGCTCTTGTTTCTCTGACATGTAGTTAGTTGTTGCTCTACTGCTACAGGAGGCCTGCACTCCAGGCTTTAGCAAATGCCTCCTCCAGGGACTCCCATATGTTAATCTTTGTTAAAGGAAATGTCCACATGCCCAGCAATGAGCTCAGAGGTTAATTACTCTAACATATCAAATTATATGATTTAATGTTTCCTCCTCCTCCTCCTCCTCCTTCTTCTTTCTTCTTTTTTTGCCTATCCTGTATTTAGATGCTGGGCAGAGAAGATCTATAAAGCAATGTCAGGATATGTTGATAATTTATTGATTGCTTTTATCTGGGAAAAACTGTAGGGCCTGCTCATACATGCTTATGTACACAGTAAGTTTGTCCATGGAGGAGGAAAGAGAGTAGTAAGTTGGGGCCTGTCGGGAGACAAGCTACACAAGTTACTTTAATAGAAGGAATTAGTATGAAGACTTGTGTAGGGGAGGAAAAGGTTTTTCTCCACCCTCTTAGTGTTCCTGGCTAGGCCTGAAAACTAAACTGACAAAATAGATTAACAGAAGAAAAGCATACGGATTTAGTTAATATAAGTTTTATGTGTCAAGGAGCCTTCCCAAGCAAATGAAGATCTGAAGAAAAGTTAGACCTGTGTATTTTTATGTGAAGTGTGATGAAGCGTTGGCAGTCACAGAGAAACATGAGAGGTTAAGGAGAGGGTAAGTGTAGTAACCTGGGGGAAACTTAGCAAGTTCTGTAGGATTTTTCTTGATGTTCTTTTGTTTTTAGAGATAAGGATTCTCCCTTTCCCCAAGTATAGGGAGGGCACTTCTCACATGAGGCTCTTATGATGAGTTTCAGGGGAAAAGGGTGACAGGGGGAGGAGATCAGAGTGAGCTGTCTACTTTTGCTGTTTTCTTAAAACTCCTTCAGCTTAAATATATAATATGCCAATGTGGCAATTTTGGGGTAGTGTGTCCTGAACCCCATCACTTGTTACTGAGGTATTGGACAATCCAAGAGGTACAAAAAGATACTGAGGGTCACAGAGGCAGTAAATTGCAGGATACAGCCATACTTCTAGAGCTGGGGGAACAAGGGGAGAAGTAGGATAATGAAAACATGAGTACTCGGATGGTGGGCCTTGCAGAGAGGGATCCCAGGCCTCTGAAGAGAGCACACTGGCTGGCTGATGGTGTTGGTGTCTCTGAAGGGGGCATGAAGGAACTGATGCTGGACATACAGAGAAACTGCAAAGTGGAGTCAGTTGCTCTTACTGAAACCAGTTGCTACTCCCAGGGTGACAGAGTAGGAAGCAAATAAGGGCAGTTATCTCTCCTCCTCCTGCCTCCAGTCAGACCTAATGGGGAGCCTGCTGGCCCATGAGAGGTGTGATCTGTAGAGTCCCAGTCCCAACACTTCTAAGCAGGTGGGTTTGGAGGCGAGAGATAGTTAAGTTAAAAACCAACATATAGAGAGAGCATACATGTATGCTTACACACAAGAGAAAAAGAGAGTGCATGTGCATTTGAATGAGCTGGCAAGAACAAGCATGTATCCAACAGCTGGCTGAGATAAGGAGCACTGCTACTCAGTTATAGAAATAATCATAATAATAGCCTGTATGCAAGAATTTGGATGGGGGAGATAACGTTAAGGGCCCTGGTTTAACTTGAGGTGGAGTGGTGATTCAGTTCCACAGTCAGGGCATTAGGGGGGTCACCTATCAACACCAGCATCATGCACTGAGACTCAGAGTCTGTTTAGAAAACAGATTTGTGTCCTTCATCTCAGGCTCGTTCTGTGACACGCATACTAAGTAGAATGCAGGTGGCAAACCTCCTAGGGCCCTGCTCCATTTGTATTATTTGTATTATTACTCCATTTGTATTACTGCTTTCTTTCCCTCTCTTCTCCCACTTTCTCACCAAGCATGGAGAGAGGACTTTTTGAGTGACTTTTTGTTTAAGTACCACAACTTCACCTTAAGTTGTACCAGGTGTGTGCTAAGAACTCTCTCATATGCTTTATTACTTGATGATCACATTGGCCCTAAAAATGGTATTGTGCTTCCTTCACTGAAAAGCCATCAGATGCACAAGGAGGTTAACTAATATGCTATGGGCACAGCCAGTGAATGATAGAATCTGGATTGCAAACTCAAGTTTCATCCAAAGCTCATGCTCTGCACTTAGCACATGCCTGCTCCCTGCTTTCTGCCCTTACTTCATGTCTAGCTCAAATCAGGTAATCTCCAAGATTAAAACAAGGAGTATATCTTTAAGAAGTGATAGTCCTGAAATGTTCAACATGACAGCCACTGGACATGTGAGGCTATTTAAATTTAAATTAATTAAATTTAAGTAAAATTTAAAATCCAGTTTCTCAGTCACAATAGCCATGTTTCAGAAGCTCAATAGCTATATGTGGCTAGTGACTGCCATATTAGATAACACAGAATGTTTTCCTTCAGGCATTTTTCTTCAGTGAATGAGAGTGTGACTTGAAATATAGATAAGAAACCTGGCTTTGCACCTTACTAGTTGTGCACCCATGATTGGTAACTTAGCCTTTCTGTGCCTCAGTTGTCATGTCTGTAAAATAGGGATAATCAAGGCAGCTCTTCAGAGGGCTCAGATGAAAGTTAAATGGGACACTGTTTGTAAATTTTTTTAGCATAGTTCTGGCACATCATGAATTATCAATATGTGTTACCTAAGGGGAGAAAAGGTCTCTTAGCTCTAATTCTATGCAACTAGCTAAAGCTTCTATCATCTCCATCTACCCCTTGATGTTTTTATTTGGAAAAGGTGAGAAGGAGTTTGAAGCAGAGTAGACAGTATCTTGACAATATATATTTGGAGTGCTTCATGGAATCAAGGGATCTTATATTAACTCACAAGATTATTTTATTTAACATACATTCTAGAAATCTTATCGTGCACCAGGTTCTGATCTAAAAACTTAACACATATTCCCTCATTTAATCTTCTAAACAGGCCTGTGTCGTCGGTATTCTTTACCCACATTTTTAATATCCTCGCATTTTTATACCCTCCACATTTTAGGACTTATCTTGACAAGTCCTGTAAGAGTGGAGAGGAGAGGACAAAGATAAAAGAAAAAGATTCAACCCTTAAAGAAGAGAGTAGAAAAACAAACAACTATAGAGTGTATATTATTTCAGTCTACATATTTTATGTGCTTTATCCAATTTAATGCAATAACCCTATGAGATAGGTAACAGTCTCATTTTATAAATGTGGAAGGAAAGCTAAAGAGGTTATTAAAATCACCTTGGCATCACGTAGCTAGTTCAGGGTGAGAGCTGGGATTCTAACTCAGCTCTCAATTCCAAATCCCATATACTACATCTTAATGTCTATTAATAGGAAAGATACCACTTTTGCATGGTCGGACAATTTCGTGAACTCATGCTAGAAAAAGTGCTACATAGCTCATTGCTGAATACCACTATAGTCATCTTCAAAGTACTCCCCTTTGGAAGCTATGCATTGACACCATCGCCTAGTCCACCCTTCAAGGCAATATTGGAACTCTTTTGAAGGGGAGTGCTTCGAAGGTGACCACAGTGATATTCACCAATGAGTTATGTAGCACTTTTTCTAGGATGAGTTCATGAAATTAATTGTCTGACCTCATTGAGGAAGGAATAAAAGAATACAGATACATTTTCCTAGGAGTTAAGAGGTGCCCGAGCTGAGAGGGCCATGAGAGTCTCCTTTGAAGAGGTAGCATTTGAAATGGAGCTTGAATGTGAGCAGGTGAGAATGGAGGAAGGAGGTTACAGGCAGAGGGAGGAGCACAGCAAAGACTCTGGCAGGACCAGGGTACTATGGGTAATTTGTGTTGATGGACCTAGGAAGGGGTTTATCTGGGTAAAGGAGTGTTTTGGCACCAACATTGCTTAGAACTGCCAGTGTAAGTAAGTAAGGTGTAAGTAAAAGGAAGACTGACTCTTAATTTTATTGCTGCTTTTAAATTCTTGGCAGACAATGTGCCCTCTTTATTATGTGTGTGTAGGACAGATCCCTCCTACCAGCCCCCCACCCTTTGATTCACCTGCCATTGGTAACTGGCTTTGTTGGGATAAGTTTCTCTTGAATGCCTTTCTCTCTTTGCCTCTTTTGGTAGCACTCTAAGTTTCTCTGATCTCAGCCTGTGTTCTTCACTGGTATGCTATCCACCCCCCTTTTGTTTCTGGGGAGACAGGTACTATGAAAGACAAAGGGGTTGCCCTGGGTTTTCCATGAGCTTTGGAAAAGGAGGGTCATAAGTGGAACCAGTGATCTATTGTGCTTCATTTCTGGATTTCTTCTGCCCCAGGCAGCCTGACTGGGATAAAAACTTTGTCTTGGATTTGAATGATGCTTTAGAGTCAACAAGCAATGCTAGGGCATGGACCATGGGCCTGGAGGAATCTTCTCAGAGATTTTTCACTTGATGGGAAATTGAGAGTTTGAAGTTGAAGATTGAAATCACTAAAGAGAAGACCAGGTCGTTGTTGATACCCCTCAACCCCTAGCCCCTTGCCCTTCCTCTGACTATGACCCTGGGGCAAAGGAAGAAGGAGGACTTCCTGCTAATTTTCAACTGTATCTTGCTCTCTGTTATGTAGTATTTCAATGACAGGATCCACTCAGGAGAGTTGGGGCAAGGCTGGCTGAGGTTCTCAAGGACCTGAGTTTTGAGTTCAGGTGCCCGCATGGCAATGAAACGATGCTTCCCGACCTTTCAGACCTTTGAAACCTCTGGGCGGTCCTAGAAATCACCTCAAGCCTCCCATCCAGGATACGACTGCCTGGGGGAATTCCAGGGAAAGGTAGCAGGTAGAGTATCCTTTCTGAGTTTTATTCTCTCTCATCTTCCCTCCCCTCCTTTCTGTGTGTCTGTGTTGCTCTGTCGTGCCTCCCTCTCCTCAAGATTCCATAGACCAGTGATGCAGGGGTATTTATTTTATGTTCTTGTCAACAGAGCTTTCATGGACTGAAAGGTGATGGGTACCCCACTGAGCTTACCACAAGATCTCAAAGATTCCAAGCCCCTGGCTGATCCAAAGCATAAAGCCACCATTCTGGAGAGGCATCAGGAAGCAAGCCTGGAGAAGGTGAGGAAACATCACTCTTCCCTCTGCCCTTACTCCATGGACCTTTAGCTATCAGATGGTTTGGGCCCAAACCTGATGGGCTGTCTTCTGTGTGTCCTTTCACAGGCTCTGCTTTCTGGCCAGAGGACAGATCATCTTTTCAGGTGTCCTGGGGGACTGCTGAAGGGCATTGAAGAAGATGCTGCTGGTTCCCAGGACAGAAACACCAGCTGGGACCACGAAGGACCTAGAGTGGGCCTCAAGCTGAGCACCCCTTTGGATGAAGTATTCTGAGCTGTGGTTTCTGAAGGGACTGTTTTTGCTTTGTCATCATCTGCATAACACACAGCCCTGGATGCTTTTGATTGGTTGGCTTGCTTGTATCCTTTTCTACCACCACCCCCATCTTTTCTTTTCCTTCTCTTGGCCCTGGGGATTGTAAGAAAAGAATTGCTTTCAAAAGTATAATTCTGTTGCTGACATTAGCCTTATTTATGAACAAATTCTGTCACTAGGGATTTTTTGCTTTGCAATCCTAGGTTACCTAGTAAATGGGGCTGCATGGTATGATTTGTGTAGTACTGATCCTTAGATTAAAAATATATTTTCTCTCTTGCTTTTTTTTTCCCCCTAAGTTTGGATCCAGGTAATGGCCTGAGTCACATTTGCTTAGCTACTGAAGCGATCTCAATGTGGTATCGCTTGGAGTTGAAATACAAACAAACATACATTATACCTGGGGCTCTTGCACACTACCTGATATATATGTTATACTACAAAGAAACAAAAACCTAATAGGTTGAAATTTAATTCCTGTCTGATCCTGCAGATGAAATGCAAGAGAAATTATAAACATCAAAAATGGCTTCAGATACCCTGAATATAAGCTAACCAGCAGTAAATGGGTGGTTTTGAAATGCCATGTTCTAAGGCAAAACAGAAACTGGAGATCAACTGACCTCATCAGCAGTGTTACTCAGGTCTGTCTGTGGATCTACCCACTTTGGAGGAATTAGAGAACAAGGAATGCTTCTGTGTTTGGGTTTACGGAAATTGTGGTATTTCTGACTTAATGTTCTGTAACTGTGCCTGTCTTGCAATAAAACACCTTTAGTTGACTCAGCAACAAGGTCTCTGTCAATTTCCTGCAATACTGTGTCCTCAGTGGCTTTGTAAGAAAAGTTCAAGGTAGGAGAACCAGTGGTTGACCTGCCAAAGACCTGCCACATTATTGCTCTTCCAGAAGTGCCAGTAGAACTATGCGTTGCTTACACATCGGGGCAGTGTGTGGTCAGCTTCTCTACTTCTCTTATTATAGCCAACTCTAGACATTTGTAGTCATGGCATAACCCTGTTAGGCCAATGTGCTACCATCTGCCACCATGCTCTAGTTTTACAGTCCCCACTGATTTCTCTGTTACTCCAGTCTCTGCACCTCAATTTCTACATATGCAAAGTGGGGATAATGACACTTCCTATAGTTACAGTGATAAGTACCTGCAAAAGGACACCACATAGATGGTATTTTACTCATTGTAAACACACTAGGATGTGGCAGCACTCAATAAATTGTGGTTATTTGTGAATAAAGAATTGGAAGAACGTTTTAATTCCTTATAGTTGGGCTTTGATGGAGAACCATGAGTAATCTCTGGGTGGCTTCTTAGGCCTCTTTGTTTAAAGCCATTAGAAAAAAGGTGGAGATTCATGTGTCGGAAGTCAAGAGAAGAGAACCCACCATTCCTACCTTGACCACAGAACCAAATATTTGAATTCCTTCTTCTGTGGAATTGGGCAAGTGTTCTCTCTCCTTCACAGAGATGACACTATTGCTTTTACAGAAAGTGAAATTTACTGCACACATAGATGTGTGAGAGCTCATCTCTCCCACTTGTTTGCAACATTGGGTCTATGCCATTGGAAGGCAGGTGAGTTTCTCTTCTCATTCACTATAGGAAAGAATTCCACCCATTTCAAGCCTTGTCAGACTGAATCTGCCCCTTTAGTAGAAAGCACTTTTGAGAAAACCCTAGCACTCTCCATCATTGTACCTGGGATTTCATGATGACCACCTATGAAGCAAAGACAAAAGTTGGGTGGCATTTGAAGTAATTGTTCTCTGATTGCCATGGGCTGCATCATAGTCTCACAGATATTAATCCTGTACTTCAAGCCATGCATAGTAGAAATAATATTTTCTACTTCCTACCTTGAAGTCATTAAGATGGCAATAATAATACAAAAGCAGGTAACAATTAAGTGCTTAGTGTATTGTATGCTGGTCACTGGGCAAAGCACTTTATGAGCACTGGCTTATTTAATTGTCACAACAACCACATGAGGAAGATACTCTTAAATCCCATTACCTGGATGAGAAACTGAGGCATAAAATGACTAGGTAATGGGATCATGTGCCCCAGTTGGTGAGAGTCCTACCTAAGATGCACTAGGTCAGGCATGTACAACCTTCGGCCCAGGACAACCTCAAATGAGGCCCAACACAAATTCTTAAGATATAATGAGTTTTTTGTGATTTTGTTTTTAGCTCATCAGCTATCTTTAGCGTTAGTGTATTATATGTGTGGCCCAAGACAATGCTTCTTCCATTGTGGTCCAGGGAAGCCAAAAAGTTGGACACCACTGCACTAGGTCTTCCTGGCTCCAACACTTGGGCTCGCTTTTCAGGCTTCTGACTTTGAATCTCACCTTTGGAACTTCATTGTACTTAACTTATAACTTGGGACTATTAATTATCATTCTCTCCTGCCTTTTCCCCACATGGTTCTCTAAGCTCTTGGCAAATGTATGCCAACTAGTTGCAAATCAATGTGAAAGTAAAAGTTTTACAGATATAAAAATTAGCATTTTAAATGTAAAATAAAATAATATGTTTCTGAGTGGGGTCTGGGTTTAGCTTACCTCATGCTGACTTCTACTTCTGTTTAGCATCCTGGGTTTCCAATGCATTATATCCAGGGGAAGTCCTAACTAGATGTGAATGCTGAGTCCAAGAGCTCTCTCAAGGGTGAATGAGGGTACAGGCGAAACAGATTCTTGAGCAAAATGATGCTGACTCTAACCTTTAGTTCCTAAAGTCCATATCAAAGGACATTATTCACGTCTGAGCTAAGAAACCTCTTCCTACTTCCCACCGACAGCTTTCTCTTTATTGTGTATCTGTTTGAAGAACTACAAGAGTTTAAAGCAGTTATATAGAGGCCAATTGTTCCAGGTACAGTTGGTACCTTATCCATATTTCTGAGGCCTTTCTCTGGCTGGGGCACTGATGTGCACCCCAGGCCAGAAGTGCTGGGGTGTTTATTCCTCTCCCCATTGCCACTAGCCCTCAACCAAGCCTGAAGAAAGTTGGGATATAAAGTCCCCAGCTCCCTCACCCTTTGGGTGAACTGACTGAGGCATTCTCTGCACTAGTTCTGAGTCCCCCAGGGAGTTGACACTCCAGTTGTCCAGTGGGAAACGAGTTTGTTAACTCTCTTTGTTGGCTGTCTTTTCTTCCTTATCTCACCCTCTCTCTTCTCAATCAATGTATCTAGTGAGTAACACTTCAAGAAGTAGATAATTTGCATATAAATTCCTGCTTTAAGGCCTGCTTCTGGGGGGAGCCCAAGTGAATTAAATTTCTGGTACTGGTCAATTTTAAAAATAATAATGTCCCAGCAAAGATATAGCAGTATCATTTGAAACTAAGCAGTTTCTCACCTTCTCCTTCCACTGGTACCTCTGTTATGTTAGGAACTAGAAAAGGGACCTTATAAATCTGAGACCCACTTGTCAGAAAACAATTTCCTTCCTGTGAAACAAGCATTTCCACAGGTTAAGAGATATTTTTCCCCTAAATGAAGGCCTGAACAAACATTTAAGATGGGCCAGAATCACCTGATGGCAAATCAAATTACAACTCACCCGCTAGAACAAGTAATTAAATATAAGGGGATAATGGGAAAAGGAGAGTCACAATCCTAAAACCCCCTTTCACCTCTCAAGGACTCCTTTTTGCCTTTGAATAACTTCTGCTTCAATTAACATTGATTGAGCCTGCCTAAAGTGCCTGGCTCTTGTCAAATTCCATTACAAGAGGTTCCAAGACACTCTGTCTGCAAGGCTTTGTTGTGCCCAGACATTTTTGTAGGAATATTGAATATTGTGTGGAGTAGCTAACACATTGATCAGAACTATTATACAAGAGGTTTGCTTTTTCTGGGATGACAGTGTTGTAAATGAGATTTCATCTTTGAAAATTCTCCAAGTTCAAGTTATAATGCTCTAAAAAGCATGTCAGACTGACCCACTGCTGCTTTTGAAGATAAATGTTGAAAATATCAATCCTGTAAAGTAAGAAAATGTGCCTGAATCTTTGTTAAAGGCATCACACACCTAATTTATTTTTAGTGTTGTTGGGAGAAGGATACACAAAGAAGCATGTTTCCTTTATGGGGTTAGCAGTAAATACTCTGATGTATATTTTATTGGTGATGTAAATGGAATTATAGTATGTATCAGAATTTGCCTTGTCTCTTTTCTTCTCTCTCTCTGCTAAGATGTTGGAAAGTGGGGCTATATTTTACACAAGATTTAAGGCAAGATTCCTATTAGGAAAAATAATCAGAGAATAACATTGATTTTAGGATCTTAAATGACCAAGGACCTTTTATGTAAGAAAAACATTTTCATGCCCACATTTTAAATCTCATGAATTATTAATTTTCTTCTTAAACATTCACGTGCTACTTTTGCCATTAATAAAACATACTTTATGAGTCAGATCCTTAAATATTTAAGTCTGATTACAAATTTAAGTAGATGAATTCTCTTAAATATTTTAATAAAATATACTAATTTCACTTAAAAGCTTCACAAACTTTAAAATCAAATGGCATGCACATGCGTGCACACACACATACAAGTAATCATAATGGGACTCAAAATGTATTATACCTACACTTAACTGATTAGGAAGTATTTATACTCTGGATTTAATTTATGTCTTTGTTATTTATAAATTTGTTTTATCCCTTCCCTGTTGTTTAGAATTCTCAGAATTTACACTTTCCTAGAGTTACCGTAATCTTGCTAGTCTTGAAAGAAAAAGAAGAGTCTTAGAGAGGCTGAGTTTACAGATTTTAGGTTATCAGCCACTTGATTTTTGGTTGACATATGAGATCTTAGTGGATTTCTTCAACGTTGATCAAGTCCTAGGCTGATGAATACTGGCCTGAGTTTTTTCTTAAGAATCAAGGTTCAATTGCTATGTCAGTAAGTCCTTGGAAGCCCTTATAGAAGCAAGGTGGAGTTCCCCTGAGAGCTTCTGTATCCATCAAATCTTAGTCCCTGGCAGTGAGCCCTTACGTTGTGATGCCTTAGTTTCTCAATATTTTTTAATAAACACATCCAGCAGTTTCTTCATCTAGGGGATGAAAGGACACTGGGCAACATCCTCCTCTTGGGACCGCTGCCTCATCCATTAGCTTCCAGCACACTACTGGACTCTACTGGCTATTATGTGTGTCCATAGGAGCAGATCACTTCTTTGGTCCATCAAGAAAACTCTACAACTTTGCTTGAGCTATTTGACTTAAAATTCACTGTAGCTATTCCTTTCTATTTATTGAGAATAAACATATATTCATGTATTAAAACATGTATTAAATAAAAGTAACGACTTCCATATATGTCAAACATCTAACCTACCTATTAAAAATATTTTTTAAATTTGCCCATTTGTTTGTTTTTTAATGACCTTTTTATATACCTTACTTTTTCCTTGTTGAGTATTATTATGGACTTAAGGCTTTTTGTAGACATAAGTTATTCCAATGAACTGGAATATTCTTGTTGCTCAAATTATTACCATGTGGACGTTCCCATAAGCATTCTCTCTTGTCTTTTCAGCATTACTCCTGAGACATTTTTGAAAGTCCCTTGCTTAAAGCAACATGATATCCCATACCTATATTGATTTTTCTCTTCTATTAGTTAAGATTTTAGTCCTTGAGAAGCTCTGATTCCTATTAGTAGAGAATAGGACTAGGATTGCAAGTCAGTTTTACAACTTAAAGTGTAATCATACTCCTTTCTCATTTATTTATGTTAGATGTTTTATTGATCACCATTTTGTAGTCCTTTTAATGACAATCATAATGCAGAGTCCAAATGGAGACAGGCATGGAATACAGTAGTAAAATCTGTTTTCTCATTTGTAAAAGGAGTGCATTGGTGAGGTTTACAATTGAGATTTTGTCCTCTGAAAAATGGAATACTCCTTGGAATTTTTACCATCGGTCTAATGCAATAGTTCTCACAGTAGAATCAATGAGAAAGGATGATAAAACACAGGTTGCTGGGCCCCACACCCAAGTTTTGTATCTCTAGGTCAGGAATGCGGATGGAAAATGTGCATGTCTCACAAGTCCCAGGTGGGGCTGATGCTGATGGCTGTGAGGCCACACTCTGTGGACCACTGGTATAAGGTTTGCTGGCTAGGTAGGATGAGCCTTTGGAGACTTGAACTTTGAGGCTATTAATCAAGTTGAAGTTTAAATGAGAAAAAGTACTAAGTAACAAATCCTAGAATGATGAGTCCTTGGTTTATAAAAATTGCAATTATAATTGTGAATCTTGCATATTCAACCAGGTTTGCTGGTTTTACTCTCCTCAAGCAATGCTGCTTATCAGCTGTACATCTCATATAGAAACTGACGTGCAGAGAGGTATAAAAGCCTCAATTTTAAGAAATCAGTAGAACATAATTTATATAGAAAATTATTTTCATCATAAAAAACATCAAAGATATTTCTTCCAAAAATTCTTTGAAAGGGGAATTTACAGAAGGGGATTTCGTATCTTTAAACCAGATTATTAGTCTTGATTTTATTTTACCTTATCTGACATCTGCTATAGCAGAAAGTGTATCTTCCTAAGTGTTTAAGCAAGTGCCAGGTATGCTGTCACTCCAAGGTGAATAATAATCATAATAAATGGATATTGTGGGTGACTTTAATAAGATATTTGCAATCCTGTAGGAGGAATCATGTTGGAAGATAAATAGATGTATTTATTTCTACTATTGTTAGGAATTTGAACTTCTGACACACAGAGCAGGTGTTTAGTCTATTTTGAGTTACCTGACAAAACTCCTTTGTTTTCTTATTCATTTGTCTGCTCCCCAAATGTAGATGTTCCTCAAGCTTCTGCCTTCTCTCTTTGTTCCTTGGCTTCTGTATTTTTCTATCAGTGACTCTTTCACACACTTTAAATCATCATATCCAGGGGGATGATTTCATGGTTTAACTTACCCCTCCCTCTAAAAAAAAAACCTGAATTTTTATTTTCAACTGATTGTAGCACATCCGGATGTCTTTCCTACAACTCCAACCACCTGCCTGTAGTAGGACTCAGTGCTTCTGCTTCCCAACCCAGCTTATTCTTACTTTCTTTTCTCCCTGAATACAAAGCACATTATTGGCTTTACTAAAATTTCCCTCTATATCATCTCAAACACTCACAAGATTCAGTCTCCAGTATGTCTCTGGCACTGGTATCTGTATTTCATCTTCTACGACAAAACTGTAACTTAGGCACCCAATGCTGCCATTCAAATGGCTGTTGAAGTCTTTTAAATGATTTTCTCATTTTAGTCTCTCTCAACTGCAATCCATCTTAAATATTGCAGCACAACTTTTCTCGAAGACCATGTCACTGATTATGGCATTGTCCTGGTCTGGAATCTTTCATGACTCCCAGGATGTAAGGAGATGTGTTCAAACTCTTTGTCATGTCATTCCAGATTTTCTAATATAAGCCCTGACTTGCTTCCTCATTCTTCAGTATTTACATATGAACCCTCTCACTCCATTGGTGTTAATATCAGTGTTAAACCATGTCTTTAAATTTAATCTTTTGTTTGTGTTACTCCTTTTTCATATCTCCTTTACTTACCTATTATCCAATACTTTTGGAAGATGCATAATAAATGCTACTTTCCTATAGAGCATTACTTGGTTCACTCCACCCAGTGTTACCTTTTCTTCTTTTTAACTCCTATAGTACTTTATGGAGCTTTCACTTGTGACTTGTGCCTATACCTGGTTGTTGTGACTATGTAGAACATTATTTTTTGGATACAGAATGACCAATCCTGCTGTATATCAATATAGGAAATAAAGGTATAGACATTCCTGGAAAATGTATGCTTGTTTATAATACATCATATATTTGAGATAGAGCCCTCTCTTAGCCAGAACCATGCCAAGCATTGGGGCCATACTCATTTAGGCTTTCATTGAGTTTATGTTCTAGAAAAGCAAGAAAGAAGAAATAAACCAAATAGATTGTGATTTTTACTAATAAAAAATAAAACAGGAATGTTAAACATTATTGTGGGTATAAGATATATGTACCATAATTTGCCATGTGTAATGTGCACTTTTTCCCCAAATTTGTGAAGGAAAAATAAGGATGCACGTTATACATGGGTAGTACTGATTATATATATATATATATATATATATATACACACACACACACACACACACATATATATGTTTTTAATTATTTTTTATACTTATGAGTTAAAAGTGTAATTCTAGAAATCAATAACAATCTCCATATGCAAAATAATACCCTGGAACACAATAATTGTTTTTTTATTGCTAAATTTATTCTTGTGTTTTGTAATTACTTGTCACATAAAATTTCTTGTATCATAACATGCTAAAAATCAAATGCTAAAATTCCTTTATAATACAAAACAAGTACCTAAATATAAACTAATAAAATTTGAATTAACAAATTAAAATGAAAAATTTTTTCCCTGAAACCTTGGACCAAAAAGTGGGTGCACATTATACATGGGAGTGCATTATGCATGACAAAATATCATAGTTGGGGGTGGGGTGGGGTTCTCTGATTAAATGACAATTAAACTTGGACTTGAAAAATAAGAAAATAAGAAAAAGCCAGCCAGGCATGAAAGACCATGGGACAGGAATGAGCTTGGTATGTTTAAGAAAAAGATTAGTGACTAGTGGGATAGGGCATAGATGTAAATGAAAGTTGTATGAAATGAGATTGAGGTAGAAGGGAGTTAGATTATGTTGGGCTTCATAAAGTGAGTTATAGTGGTACATAAGAAGGCTACTTATTATTCTAAGGTGTTAATTGGAAATTCTTATTTGGGTGAACAGCTGGCCTATAGTTGGGTTTCAAAAATTACTTTAGCTTGTGATCTAAGTCAAAAGCAAGTCAAATTACCACCTTGGTCTCTTCCCCCATTGGCCAAACCTTACCTTGGCCCTTAAGCTCATGTGAGTCCTATGGCAAGAAAGGGAAGGAAAGAATAAAACTCAAAGAGAAATATCACAAAGGAGCTCAAGGACCATCTTACTTTTCCAGTGACATGGGGAAACTTTCAAAAGAGGGCAATTCTAATAAGACATCCAGAGAGTCCAGGCTATGTGCATCCTATAGTTATTAACTTTGTGCTCATAACACCGTAGCTTCTACAATTACAACAAAGCTCCAAGCTCTGTTCACAGGGGCAAATAGGGATTTTGGCATTTGCATTATGTCAGCAGTCCCTCCTATGGATGAACAAAACAGGGTTTTGAGCTCTTTATAAAGGCATTCACTTTAAAAATGTTTTTTAAAGGTATGGCATGGGTATAATTTAAAACAAAAATATATATAATTGCTAAACTTAGTCATTTGTATTTTGTAAGCCACTGTCCTTAAACAGAGGCTCTGAGGTAGTCACACTCCAGATTTTTTGCTCTATTAGTGGAATTCTCTTTCTATTTTTTGCTAAGCTCAACAAAGTCTGTACCTTTTTTTTGCTACAAGTGACTAACTGTTGAGTAACTCACTGGAGTAATCTCTTTTCAAAATTTTAAAAGATGCAAACATTATTTGGAAACTTCTTTGATCTTTTTAGAATTTACCTCTTTGTGCCTTTTTTAAACTTTACTTTTTCTGAGTCTTGTGATGGATCTTTCTATCTGAGTAATAATCAGATAAGATTATTGGTTTGTTGAACAAAAATAATTTAATGTACCATCTTTCCTAGATTTAAAAAAAATGTTTTTTTCATCCATCATAGTCTTAAAATAAGAACTAGTTAATAAATCATTGAATTATCTGACATAGCATGTTTACTTTGCTTCAACCATATACTAGGTCCTGTGCTAGAATCAAAGATAAATGAGGAATAGTTTATGATTACAAAAAATTGAAGTCTAAACACTAGTAAAATTTCAAGGAAGATATTTTTAAAGATATCATCCAATGTATAAATTTTCTCTGTATAGTTGCTGCCAAATGATATTCCAGATTCCCTTGGAAATCATCACTTTCGGTGAACTCATTCTTATCCATGGCAATTAGGGCCATCCCTAGGGAGACCATCCTTGTAATTGGGTGAAAAATGTGTGTTTCTGTGAGTTTATCCATGGATCTTAGTTCTAACTTAGGAAATCCAAATTCAAATGTCTGCAGAGGCTTGGCAGATAAGATACATGAGTGAAGTAATCAGGTATTAAAACTAAAATGTTCAAGTATTATAATAAGTGGCATCTGGTATATGGCCACCATGTAATGAGTAAGAGGGGGAGTAATAGGGACTGTAGTAAACTGAAGAGCATTCCACTTTGCAGCTCTCATTTATTGCTTCTCTGGATAAATGTATACCAGATAGTCTGATTGGTTTTTTAAGGAAAGCAGAATATGGAATTTTTATGTGGTATCTCCTGACTTTTAAAATGGGCAACAATTTTAA
Source organism: Lyroderma lyra (assembly GCA_004026885.1). Lineage (NCBI taxonomy): Eukaryota > Metazoa > Chordata > Mammalia > Chiroptera > Megadermatidae > Lyroderma > Lyroderma lyra. The sequence goes on along the minus strand of PVJL010003848.1, from coordinate 17,128 downwards.
AATCTTTACCCATCACAGTCTTCTCCATAATTTCTTCCTTTATTTAAGCAGCTCTTCAGCCAAATTCACATGATATTCTTAACCCAATCAACAAACATCTGCCATTAAATAATTGCAATTAGGTGACATCCATACAAGAATTATGAAAAAAATTTAAAGGCATACTTACAGAACCTTTGCCAAGCTATGATTTTTTACAGGCAAGTATATAGAAAGTTACTCTTCCAGAAGACTATCAGTGCACCAATCTAAATCCAAATCTTATTGAATGGTGAAAATTTCAGTTTGATATGGAAAATAGTTGGAAAAAGTTTCCTCAAATCACCCATCAGTTCTATCTGCGTATGCCTTTAAGTATTTAAAATGCCTAGTCCAGTGTCTGCTTCTTATAGTAGGTAATCAATAAATGTTTATTACTTAGTTAATTATTCTCCATTTGCCTCACCTCTAGATATACTCTTTGCCCTTATGTTCCCTCTGGACTACAATACCCAGGCTCTCTTGCTAAATGTCTTCCAGTAGAGTTTGGCATCAGGAAAACATCAGAGAACTGGAGAAAGAAGTCAGGCTATTTCTTCCATGTTTCCTCTCTGCTTTGAAGCCCCATCTCTGACAGCAGCTTTGCCTCTGTGTGATCTCAACTTCTGCCAGAGACCCCCGCTCTGTCATGGCTCCAGCTCTCGTGGAACTCCTATAATACTTATCTCCTCTTGTCTCTTTGGTTCTATCGGTGGAGAGGCAATGGCTTCCTAATGTTGTAATGTCTGGGTGCCTCAACATCTCTTAATTGTTCCTTACTCTTCCCAACAAGTACCTCTGTCTTTTGATTTGAAACATTTGGGGCAATTTTGTTATTCTACCCTTTTCAGATACATCTTCCCTCTCTTTCTCCATAGCTCTTATAATGCCATCTCTCCACCTCTGTTTCTATGAACGATAGGTAGAAACTTGTCTCTAAAGAAAGATGTTTAAATACATAGTTAGGAGAATTCATTCGTATGTTGGGTTTTTTGTTTGTTTGTTTGTTTCAATGTTTTGTCAAGAGTTAGGATCTTCTTGGATATGTTACTCTCCACAGGATCATGTTTTAAATTACTAAGAAACATACCATTGATCCATGGAGTGCAAAAATATCTTCTTGGGTACATAAGGCTGGTCTGCCACCTCCAGGTCCTCAAGTATGGCTGCTCAACATCCAGAACCCATAGCTCTTCCTAGTTTATGAACCAAATCTGCACTCCTGGGATATTTCAAAAGACTTATTCTCACCAGCAGGATAAATCCAGAATTAGTCTTGCTTTTCTGGTGATCTTGCAGAGATTCCACCAAACCCAACCTTTACTATAATTTCTGCACTTTGGGTCTTTTCCTATATATTCTCAGTTCATGTCTGGACAGAGATCTCTCTAAATTGTGTGGTTTCAATGGCTGCATAGATTCTAGATTTAAGCCTCTTAGGACACTGGAATTTACTTGGTCCTCTGGTCACACACCATGTTAATTCCTCTGGTTTAGGCCACACTCAATCTCTTTCTTCCCTTTCCTTTACATTCTTCAGATAAGGTTCATTGATGGCTTGGGGAAGAATCTGAACCAGTTATGACAGTGTAGTATAATAGGTCACCTTCTGCAAACAAAAACTTTAGAAGTATTTAATGTTAGGGACCAATAAACATAGCACTATAGCCAGTCTTGCATATATAGAATCCACTAACAAGTAATTAGGGAGAGATGAAAAGTGGTTTTATGTTTAGAAATTCAGAACATCTCTTAGCAAAATGCATTTTCCAAACAATATAGGTGTTAAAATCTGCATTAATAATTTTAATATGGTCTTATCTTTAAAGCACTTTCTAAGTACTAATTCTCCCAGCATGCTTCTGAAGTATGTATCATTACCAAAGGTGTATATCAGCCTGGGTTATTTTTAAAACAAATTAGTATAGTGAATAATCATTCTGTTTTTACCTTAGTATTTAAATTGAATTTTGGGGCATAACATTTAAAGTGATAGAAGCAAAGCAATTAAAGTTTTATTCATTGGGTTAAGATACAATAGGTTATATGTAGACATTTTATATGTGACAGTCAATGCCCATTTCTTTTATGCTGTGTATTCCTACAGAGGGCTCTCCTAGGGCAGGGATTCTCAACCATCAGAAATTCTGTCTCCCGTGGGACATCGGCAATGTCTGGAGATATTTTTGATCATCACAATGGAGAGAGGGGACCACTGGTATCCAATGTGTAGAGACCAGGGATGCTTCTGAATATCCTACAAGGCATAAGACATTTCTCAAAACAAAGAATAATACAGTCCAAAAATGGCAAGGTGGAGAAACCCCGCCCTAGAGAGAAAAACATTTCTATTAGTATTTGCCATTTCTGTACCCTGTCTGATGCTATCCTTCTTTGACCCACCCCAGACTAGAGCAGACATCTTACTAATTTCAGGTCATTTCAACTAGTGGGAATCTTTGCCCAGGATTTCTGTAATCTTCCTGTGCACTCACTATGTGCATGAGGTGTCCCTTAGGATCTTCTAATCAAAAGGTGTGTGTGTTTAGAAGAATGAATTGTTATTTTGAATCCAAAACTGAGTTTAGATGCCTTTCCTGCTAAGAGAAAAAGGGAGGGTGGAAGAATAAATGGTGGCAGCACAATTTTTTTTTTTTCTTTAAATTCTGATTTTTTTTTTTTAATTCATTTTTATTGTTAGACTTACCTGGCAGGGGAGATACCATGATCACAATTTTTTTTTTTTAATTATTTATTTTTTTATGGAATCAGCCCAGGCTGATTCTTTTTTTTTTTTTTTTTTGCTTTTTTTTAGTATGTGGTTAGCTCCCTGGCTGGGAATCGAACCCAGGCCGCAGTGCTGACAGCTCCAGTGCCGAAGCCTTAAGCCACTACACCATTGGGGAACTCCAGCACAATTTTTATCATTAGGAAAGTAAATCCCTGTGCTGTTTTCTCCAGTTTACGAAGACACATTAAGGAGAAAAACAGTTAAGTGTGCAATTGTAAAGACTGTCTCTTCTTCTGGGTTGCTGAGGTTGAAGATCTGGGCAGATGACCTTTTTGTTTAACTGAGGACATTAATGAGTATTGGGATTTTCACAGGGAGGCCTTGAGTGAAGTTAACTTATTTTGTATATATAGGAATAGGTATTGACTCTCTGGGTGAGGCAGCCCAAGTCTGAGGGATCAGAAAAATAAGAAAGCTAGAAAAAGTGTAGAAAGTCTAAAGGAAGAGGAAGAGTACCAAGCAATATAGGAGATTAGAGAAGGTTCAGAAAAGTGAGTAGTGGGAGAGTCCACCTAGGAGTTGGAACTCTACGTGGCTGTAAAGAGAAGGTATGTCTGACATTGAGTCAGTTCAGGTTATTTGTTTTTTTTGTGCTACACATTCCTCTATAACCTCAAAAGTTAATGAAGTCAAACACACACATCCACATACACACCCTCCTTGTGAGTAGTTTCTGGCAATGTCAAAGAAAAAGGGCAACTTCCAAGGCTGAATTATGTAGTTTATAGAGAAATGAATCTACATGTCTCTTGAGATTATCAGACTTCAAGAGACATAAAAGAAAGACCTAGAACTAAGTGCATTAAGACAACTGTAAATACCTGAGAATTCGCAGAAGTCTTGGGGAAGGGAAATGAATTATTATAGCGTAGATGGTAGAAGATACAAGTAAATTTTGCTTGTATCTCAAAAAACGAGGCTACGTCAGCTGGATCTAGGTAACATAATATATTAGAAAATGCTTGATTTCAAGTAACAGAAATCTAAGTCACACTGGCTTCAGCAAAAATGGAATTTATTGACCTAGGTAATTGGGAAACTCAAGGAGTGGCTACTTCAGGCACAGTTACTCAGGCACATCTAAAGTTGCTGAGTCATAGAGGCTTTAACTATCTTCATCTTGTGACTTTACTTTTCAACTATGAATACTTCATTTTTAGGATAATTCTTTTCATGGGAGAACAGAGATGGTTCCCAGGCTTTTAAGCACTCCAGGGCTTATTATTTCAGAAGGACAAGAACTTTCTATCTGGGTCATGTGCTCAATCCTGGATCAATTCCTGCATATAGGGAGTGGCATAGTCTGGCCATCCTGGGTCATGGACTCACTCTCTTGCCTAGGGAGTCAGAATCATGCGATTGGCAGGTCCATGGGACATAGGAAAGCATTTCCCAAAAGGAAACATTACTGAAGAAACAAAAATGCAATGGATGTCCACTGAACACAAATTAATCTCAGATAACTTGATGATAATTTTTATGCTATTATTTTATTAAATAAATAAGTCTGTTTTTAGTGTGTTAATGTTGTCAAGCCAACAATATCTGTACTAAAACGTAAATCTTTTCTTCTGGGAGAATCCTCCTAAATGGTAAAGCATTTTTTCTTTTCTTTTCATGTGTTTCAGTTGATGATTTTTTTTTTCCTTATAAATTCTTTTTTTTTAAATTCATTTTTATTGTTAGACTTATTGGGGTGACATCTGTTAGCAAGGATTACATAGGTTTCAGGCATACAAAGTCAATGATTCTTTACATTTGCATCAGAATGACCTGTAGAGATTTACAAAGAACGGATGCTGGGCCCTACCCCAAGCACTTTGATTCAGTTAATCTGGGATGGCGTGGAAGCATTGGGATTTTTAAAAACCATCCTTATTATTTGTGGTTAAATGGTGATATCCTGGAACCCTTATGTGGAAATGCAAGTACTTCCAAAAGAAGTGATGACTTGCAGTTACAAACACTTTGTGTGAATTGGGTGGGAATGTTTTGCAGTGGAACATAGGTATGAGTGGTGGGTGCCACGTGACAATAGAAGCCGGGTGAATGTGGAGGGGTAGGCTATGAAGGTAAAGTTATGACTTGGCACCTGTGCAGTGCTGAGGATGGGGATAGTGGCACACTACAGGGGAAGGCCCCCTACAGCAGGCAGGTAGACTTTGTGGGACATTTATGCCACAGTGTTCTTCTGATCAGCTTCTCACCTCTTGTCACCATTCTTAAAACAGAGCTTCTGCCTTGAAGCCTCTCTCTGAGCCTCAGTTATGAACACCCCAGTAAGGCACCTCAATTCTATTCCAACATTGAGGTCTGTCTTGTTTTGTTCTTGTCAATGCTTCTATAAATGATTATAACACTTATTAAGCCATGAATAAATATCAGGGACTGAATAAGAACCACTGTGTTTTGTTTTTATATTACTTTATTGCAGAAATACATTAAAAAATACAAAGTGCATTGTTTAGTGCCAAAGGTTGGGTTCTGTAAGAAGTTACTGAAATTGAGTTTTTAAGGGATGTATACAGAGAGTAATACCTGTGGAAAGGAGGAGGAAGAAGAACCCAGAACAGGGAGAAGTGAAGCTGCCATTCAGTCCCTGCAGACCCTGACCAAGCTCAAGGGGAGTGCTTACTGCCTGTCAGAATGGCCTGCCTTGGGTGAAAATTGTGGGCTTTTACACCGTAGCCTTTCTTATTCACCAGTGGGCAAGTGGGTCTTTGCAATCAAAGCAGACATTGAAGGAGCTGACAGTTGGAAGTTTGTACTAATACATCTTGTTTGCTCATAATATTTTGTTGAAAATTTTTCTGTGGGTTTAAGAGAGAGACTTGTCTTTAGCTCTCTCTCTCTCTCTCTCTCTCGTTTTGGTTTTGGTATCAGAGAAATAGTAGACTCATAAAATGAATAGGGAAGGTTTTTTTCCTCTTCTATTTTGCTGTAGTGATTATTTAAAATTGATGTTAATTCTTCTTTAAATGTCTGATAGAACTCTCAAGTGAAATCCTCTAGCACTGGAAATTTCTTATTTACAAGATTTTAAATTAAAAATTCAAATTCTTTGGTTATAGACCTATTTGGATTGTCTGTTTAATATTGGTTGAATTTTTTTAGTTCATGATTTTTGAAGAATTGATCCATTGGTTCATATTGCCGAATTTATGAGCATAAAGTTGTTCATAGTATTTCCTTATTATCTTTTTAATGCTGCTGGATCTATAGTTATACTCCATGATTCATTTGTGGTATTTGTGATTTGTATCTTTTCTTTCTTTTTTTAAAATGTGTATTCTTTCTAAAGGTCTATCAGTTTTATTATTTTTTTCTGAAAAAAGTTTTTTTATTCATTGATTTTTCTCTATTTTTTTTCCAATTTCATTGATTTCTGTTCCTACCTTCATATTTCCTTCCTTCTTCTTGCTTTGGACTTGTTTTATATATTTTTCTAATTTTTTTGAGGTAGAAACTTAGATTATCAGCTTAAGATTTTTCTTCACTTCTAATACAAGCATTTGGAGCTGTAAGCATCTTTCTCAGCACTATATTACCTGTGCCTCATAAAAATATGACATGTTGTGTTTTGTTTTTGTTTAGTTCCATGTATTTTAAATTTTTTTTGAGCCTTTCTCTTTGACCCATGGAATATTTAAAAGTGTGTTTCTCATTTTTTGTGTCTTTAGAGATTTTCTTCTTCTTTCCACTTTGATTTCTAGTTTGATTACATTATGGTCAGAGAAAACACTCTACATAACTTTAATTCTTTTATCTTAGTAAATGATCTATGTGCACTTGAAAAAAATGTATATTCTGTTATTATTGGATGGAGTGTTCTATTGATTTTGTTGGTTGATTGTGTTGTTTAAATATTTTATATCCTTGCTGAATTTTTGCCTGGAAATGCTATCAATTGCTAAGATGGGATAGTGGGCAATTTTTCCAGTAAAAAAAAAAATGTACATGACTATCCATACAAATGTTAGCGCACAATTTCAAGGAGTTTCTAGATTTTTCCATTGTTTTGTAGTTTCTATTTAAAATCTTTGTTCTTGAGAGAAGTTTTTGTTCTTTTTCCGTGGTAACAGAGATTTCCTGATGAGGTCTTGAAATAAGACAGTAACTATGAAGGGGGAAAAAGACTTTATCATCGAGAGTTGAGATGATGCTGACTGACAGTTTGCATGTTATACTTCACCATTTTGCCCATGCTTGGGCATTGTTGCTTTAATATTAATAACAGCAGAAGAGTCTCCATGTATTGTAATTAAGGATTGTGATAATCATAAACCTTCTTTCTTATTTTTCCTTTTTTTCCTTTTTTTTAGTGAACAGTGTGTATTTTACTAAATATTTCATGGGAAAGTTAAAAGTGGGCATCCAAATGGCAAAGAATAGCATTTCACTCAAAACTTGAGATTAGTTATCTCTTGTGGAGTGAGCAGAGACTGCTAATTATAACACTATATCCATACATCCCTTTTTCCTTTCAGCAACAGAAACCTTTAAGTTTTAGCTGAGGACATAGCTGCCCAGCTATAGATGACATAGTTTGGTATCCCTTGCATTCAGGAAAAACCTCCTTCTGAACATAGAGATGCCATAGGCACCGTCGGTGGTGCTCCAAAGATCAATCATCTGTCATACTAAAGCAGGTACAAAGTGTCTATCCCAGGTCTTGGTATGTATGTATTGATTCCATTGAAGTCAATCAATGTCTGGTAGATAAATTGATGACGTGTTGAGTAGATAAAAATGAGACCTATATCAATTATATTGCTACATGACAAACCACTCCAAAACTTAGGGCTTAAAGCAATAAATATTTCTTATTGTATACAAGTCTTTGGTTCAGCTGGATGGTTCTTCTGGGCTTAGCTGAACTAATTCATGTGTCTGAGGTAAGTTTCATGGTGGGTTGGCAGCTCTGGTGATATTGATTGGGTTCTCTCACATATTTGAGGAATGGGTTGGTCAATGCCAGGTCATTGGTATTGTCTTGAACTTGGACAATGTGGATCTCTTCCATGTAGTATCTCATCTTTCAGTGAGCTAACCCAAACTTATTTTGTAACACTGTAGGAGGTTCTGAGATTGAATGGGTGAATAGGCAAAATGCCTTGGAAACTAGGTTTACAACTGACATACTGTCTCTCCTGTCACTTTCTATTGAACAGAGCAAATCATATGTCCAGTTCAGATGAAAGGAATGAGGAAATAGTCTCCCCCTCTTGATGGGAGAAGCTGCCAATCACATTGTATGTGAGAGGATACAACATGGCCACTAGTTGGTTCATTAACACAATCAATATTCCCCAAGGCCCTTTTGTAGTCACTCTTGCCCAAATTCCTTAAACTAGAATATTTGAAAGTAACTTGGCTTTCAAACACTTCACCTTGCTTTAAAAAGCTTTCTGCTACTTAAAATAAAAATAATGTTGTGAGGTTTTCTCTGTCTTGAATAAATCAAGTGCTGTTTTCTTTACTGGAAGTAATTTTTGTTATCGTATGTTAATAGGAATAAGACCACAAAAAAAGAGGCAGGATAAGGAGAGAGGGAAAGAAGGAGAGATGGAGAGATGGCAGGAAGGAGTGAGACAGAGAGATAGTGAGAGAACAGCCTTGAATTATGAAATCCAGGCTTCGTATGGATTTCCAGGTCACTCACATAGTTTATTCTGTTAGGCAAAACAGGCCTGTACTTGTTAGTTCAGGATAATCCTGTCAAATGAAGGGACTCCTTTGGGAATTAAAATTATTATCAGCAAAGATAGAATGTTATATGTTTGCAAAGTGCTCTACAATCTCTTTTATTTTTATTTTTCTGTGAGTAGGTAGGCACATTTACTCTCACTTTATAGCACAGTAATGGTGGTTAAACTTTTTCTGCTATCACCTCTTCAATATTATCATAGAGCCAGAATAAACTTTGAAAGGCCGTCAGAAGAAACCTTGGGGCGTTTCATTTAGTCTTTGTGGAAGAGAAGTTTCAGGAGACTCTGTAATGTCCTTTGGAATCCCCATTTTATTATTTTGTCACTGTGATAGGTAAGTCTTTCTTTATGTGCAATACTAATTCCTGCCATTTCTTCTTGTTCAGTCTTACAAAGGCATAAAAGGCAAGGTGTAGCATCTTCCTAAGACCATCCTTAACAAAATAAATACTGTCCTAAGGTTTTCACTGGAGAAGGGAATTTTTTCTAAAGTTGTTTGGAGATTGCTAGTGATAGTTCCTTAATGCAAAATCAATCTGAGAGTTAGAGCAAAACAGTGTATATGCAAGTACGCCTGATAAATCAGGGTGAAAAATTCAATCAATCAAACACCTTTCCTGTGCCATGCACTGTTTTAGGCCTTGAGGTGATAAAAAGGACATATGCCCTGCCCTCAAGATCTCCCTTTCAAGCCCAGGAAAAACAGATTTGTAAGTAGATGAATTACTGTATTATGTCACAGGTTAACAGGTGACTACTATACATTCTGTCATTTATGTTATTTTTTAACTAAACATTCATGAGACAGATATCCTGACCTAGTCCTATTGGCCATCTGTTGTGCTTAGATGCCTTGGACTTTCCTTGCATGGAGCTATTATCTGCTCTTTCAGTCAAAGATTATCCATTGTGTAACTCTAGTTACTAGTAGATTTGTGAGGTTTTTCACTAAGTATAAACCTATTCACGGTGTTTTAAAAAATATCTCGTACTATTTAAGAGCACTGGAAGAGCATACTTTTGAAGAATGACCTGTCAAAGTTTGAGAATTCATAAATCAGTTTTCCATTAATAAAAGAAAATGAACAACTTGGTAAGAACTTGGATTGATTGGGTAGCTGGCAGTGGGTAGGGTGGGGTGTTTTGCTTTGCTTTGATAATTGAGACTGGGATAAAGTTTCAGATGGAGAAGTATGAATAAATGACTCAGCTCTCCTGTGAAGTTTTTGTGATAGGCTTCATGATCACAAGAGGGTACTTGAAACAGTAAAATGAATACATGAGCAGAGATTAGGTCAAATCATTAATCAAATTCTCTACGCCTAGGAAAAGCCTGCACATAAAGTGTCACAAAAATAGAATATGAAGTAGAGTTTGTCTCTGATCATTGTCAAGTAGGGATACTTGGTATTTGCATCTTTGTCAAACAAAGAGAAAGTTCGTGGGGGAAAGTTTTTATATTTGGATGAATTCAAGTGGGGAGAAGGAATCACTCAAGTACACATTCTCCACCACTTAGCAGAGAAATGTACTTTTTAGATGTTTATGAAAATGTGTTCACTCATCATCTTATCTCCATTAGCTGGAAGGAGAATACTCAATAACTGGGACTAAAATTTGTGCCAACGAAGACACCAATTTGGGAGTGTCTCAGACCCTATTCTATGTATAGCAAAGATTCATAGGATGCACATAAAAAACAATATCTGAGATTTACTTGTTTGTAATTATGAGTTAGATTACTTAAGATCTTCTTACCCCCTGAGGCAATGTAGGGCTGAAATTTGTTGGCCTATTCTAGAGAGATGGGTTCAATTTCCAAGTGTATTGATCAGGATAAGCTAGGTTATGCTACTCTAACACTGTCTTTCAAACTCATAGGTTTAGTACAAAAATATTGTTTCTTTCCTCTTTAGTTAGGGAGGAAAGCAGGTACAATGGCTCTTCTGTGGGAATCCTTCCAATCTTCTAAAGTTAGTTAACATGCAAAAATAAAATTTAGCAGAACTGCAAAAATATGTTTTTGTTCTAGCTTCCACTTTGGCAATCTCAGCATTGGTTATAGGAAGGTGCTTTTGGTTCCCCGCCAAAATAGAAGACATATTTCTTTGGAAAATTTTTCCAATCTCATATTTTAGCTGAATGAGGCTGGCAAATAGAAAACTGGTTCATTTATTACATGTTAGTCATAATTAAAGAGGATCTTGTAGCTTTACTGAAAAAAGTTAAAAATAAATTGTAAGAGATTGAAATTCATTTAAGCAAAGCATGTAAATATAGAATACCTTGCTTCAAGTAGTGCTTCTCAGCTCAGAAATTATGTAAATTTATTTTTTATCACTTACTAATATTTAGAAACCTTTAATGTTTTAGCTATATTGCAGTAACTAATTTGACCTCATAAACCATGCAGTTATCTGATTTGTGTCAATTGAAACAACTGTTGTCATATCAAATTGAAGATCCTATTTTTCACTTTCAAAATCTTTGTGAACTCAGTTGTACAAAATGGAGTTAGTGCAGAGGTTTTCAACCTTAGCACTATTGACATTTTGGGTCACAACAGTCTTTGTTGTGACAGGACACTTAACAACAACCTAGACTTTACTCACTAGATGCCAGTAGCACTCCCACTCTGGCCCAGTTTTGACAACTAAAAATGTCTCCAGATATTGCCAAATTCCCCTGGCATGCCACCACCTGCAGTGGCAAAGCAGGGGTGGGTATTCAACTGAGTAAAAGATAACCAATATTTCAGTTGTGTTTTTATTTTTAAGGGATTCTCATTGACAGAGAATAATCAGACTTTTTAATATAGCTTTAATTATAACAGGCCAATTGCTTTTTAAATACATTTAATTTCCCAATTTCATGTAACAATTATTTGCAGAGAATGCCTATGACATTTCATTAAATGTCATAGCTAGAAAGGACCTGAGAAGTCATCTATTATAACCCCCTTTTGACAGATGAGGAAACTGAGGATCAAGGAGCTGGACTTCCCCAGGTTAGAGGCAGCCCATTGACAATGTCAGCACAAGATAAATAATGTTGTCTATCTAGTTCTCCTTGAAGGAGAGTTTAGACCTAATGATTTTCTCTGTTGTGTAATTTTATGCTGATATAGTTTGTACAGAAATAGGGCCAGAGGGCCTTGGAATCATTTGACACTTTTAAAGAGATTCTGGAAGGAAAAAAATAGGGGTGACCAAGGTGGTTTTCATTAAAGGTCTCATCCTGCAACCACTTTATCTGGATCCAAGAATGGTGGTCATGGGGCTGCAGCTTCTCCCCACTGGATCGTGAACTCATTTGCCCCATGCAGGTTCCTCTAAGGAAGGAAGGATGTGGTGTGGATATTAATGCTAGTTTTTATGAAGTGTTTAGCAGACATTATATTATTATGCATTTGCTGTGCACTTTTAATGCTGTGAGCTGGAGTACCGTAATGTTCACCTGAGAAAAAATTGAGCCCAAGACTCAATAGAAAGATGACCCTTCAGAAGAAATAGTTAATATCTTAGAGGTAAATATATGGTTTGTACATTAACATTAAGGATAATAACATAGAATCATGGAATTAAGAAGTGGAGTAGACTATGGTAGCATTTGGATCAGGCTGAGCAAATATGTAGCATTCATATATTACTTCCCCTTCTTATGCCATAATCGTGGTTATTAACCAGTCATGAAACATTGATGGACACAAGGCTCATTATCCTCCTCCTCAGGACAGCACTCCAGGAAGTCACTACCAATTGCTTGGCATTGACAAGTAAACCTACATGTGATTTAAACATACTTTTCACCTTAGAGATAAACCTTCAGGACATCATTTTTTTTAAAAAAGTAATTACCCCAAATAATGCAACCAGTCATTTAAAGTATTAGAAACTAGAGTGTGTAATTGTTGACTTTCTGACTGTTTTTCTTCTCCCCTTTCTATCAGGCTGGAAGGTTGTACTGGAAATTTTCCCAGGAGAAAACATGATGGGGGAATAAACATGTGCCAAGTACTGATCAGGGCAATGACCCAAGAGAGATTGGTGGTTGCAGATACGACCTACATTGAGGGCAGCAGAGGATGGGGAATGGCCTTGTCCTAAGAAACTTGGTGGTCCAGGGTGACTCCGCAGCCACCTTGCTTTGCAGAACAATGCTAGTGAAGAGAGAGTGTTTCCTTATCTATGGACTGCACTGGGACTCAGAAAGACAGGGTCAGTTATTGAAGAATGCTCCAACTTCCTCCTTGTTCAACGGAGATCTTTTTGGAAATGAGTAGAGAATTCTTTGAGGTTCCATGTCTAATAGGGGGGAGAATAGAGAGAGGGTATCCACAAGAAGCCAAATAATGGAGGCTCAGAAGAGGAAGCAGAGAGTTCGGGTGCCCTGGCAATGCTGGGGGGCCTTGTCAGGAAATTTTGGGGGTCTTTTTTCTTAAGCCATGAAGCTTCCTCAGCTCAGGTGCCCTTTTCATGGTTGCTTCTATTTGTTCTGTCATTAACTGCCCCATTCTTTCTCTCTATTCTGATACATATTTTTTGCCTCATTGCTCTTACTTCTAGTTTCTATTCCTTTATAAGACTAGTTTGCCATAATCACCCCCAGATCTTACACAATTATCCTCTCCTCTGTTTTATCTCCTTTTATCTCCTTCCACTGTTAAGTACCTTTCAGAATTTCCTGTTTCAAATTTTGAAGAAAGGGAGTCTGATTGGCCTGGCTAGCCAATAATTTAGAGATTCCCAAAGTATGGTCCTCTGACCATTAGCATCAGCATCATCTGGGGACTCATTAGAAATGCAAATTCTCAGGCCCTACCCTAAACCTCTGGGGTGGGACCCAGCAATCTGTTTTAAAGGTATTCTAGGGCACATTTAAGTTCAAGAACCATAGTTAACCCTTAGGCCTATGGACTGGCTATTCTTCTGATCAGGTCCTCTCCTCTGGCCCATTGAGCCATGGAGGTGCCACTGGGGTTGCGTAGAGAAAAAAAGAGCCGAAGAATGCCATGGTATAACATAGTTCCCCAGGGCTGTCTCTTCTTTATGGAATATAGACGGAGCAAAAAAACGATATTTCTGGCATATCTTCTAATACAGTACAGAATCTAGAATAAAAGTTCTAAGTCTCAATTTTAATTGTATTTCTAGAACTTGGAAGTTTTTGGACAATAGTCAAGACACTTTTCTTTTGTAGTCTCATTTTATCATCCACAGGCTAAAGACAGACAGCAATGCTCATGCTTGGGAATCTATAAAGATCAAATTATGATAATAACTAATATTTAAACAGACTTTACAGTTTATAGCATGCTTACTCATGTTCCTCAATTGGTCCCTTGGGTAAACCTATATAAATGTACTTGTAAGCTGCAATCTGCTATAAAACAGTGGCTCTTATGGTTACTATGTTTCCTAGGAATCCTTGAAGAGGAGAAATGTTTCGGGGGTCCAGACTGGCCTCCCCACACAGTGACCATGAGCTCGTAGCTTGAATCTTGCACTGCAACCTGATCTCGTAAAAAGAGCATGCCGAAGCCCTGTTTCTACAGCTTGAGTGGGACTGAATCAAGGCCGTATATGCTCCCCTCACGTTGTGAATTTATTTAGAGCCTGGGTTTTTTTTCTTAAATAAAAAGTACATTATTCATATGCTTTTTCAGAGAATGTCTTAGACCTAAAAGTCATAACTTTGGGGACTTATCAAAATTTTATTCATGGTATGATTTTTAATCTCCATAAATACCTCCATACTCTGAGTTCCCATGGTGCCAATGGTTGACTGTTCGTCATGGGTCGGCAGTTCTCAAGTGTGATCCTTGGACAAGCAGCCTCAGCATCATCTGGGAACTTGTTAGAAATGCAAATTCTCTGGAATCACTCCAGACCTACTGAATCAGGCATTTGAGGGAGGGGAGCTGGGGCAGCAGTAGGTGTTTTACTAAGCCTTCCAGGTTATTCTGATGATACTAAAGTTTAAGAATCACTGTCACGACTCATTTTAATTGTGCTGAGTATTTTTTGAGAGCAGGAATTGTCCCTTATTTGTTCCCATTATCTTCCTCATAGTGCCTTGCACACAGAATGTACTCAATAACCATTGGCAGATTCATGCTGTGGTGGAATAAGATGTGATGAATGCCGAGTTTGGATCCGCCAGACCTTAATCCAAGTATTGGATTTGTTACTTAACAATTAACACAATGTAATGGACTGTTCTCACATCAATGTGTCCACGTTAGGATATTTAAGATTTTTATTTTCTTTTCACCTCTTCATGCCCAAATGGAACTCCAGTTCTCCAGGAGGGCATTCCTGCAGGTCTATAGAAGCAGCCCCATCTTTTCTGGCTTCTCACTGCACCTTTATGAGTTTCCACACTTAGGTAAACATCAAAGCCTGCTTCAAAGCTCATCCTATTATTTTCCTAAGAGCCATTCTCTAGCCCACTCAAAGTCATCTGCTGTAAGCATTCCGTAATGTTAGGTTGCAAAACACTACCTTACCTCAAATTCTGAGGTGTCCTGGGAAATTTTAGTGCCACGGTCCTCTTTCTTTCTTTTCCTTTCCCTTCCCTCCTTCCCTCCTTGCTTCCCTCCTTCCCTCCCTCCTTCCTTCCTTCCCTCCTTCTTTCCTTTCTTTCTTCCTTTCCTCCTTCCCCTCCCTCCTTCCCTCCCTCCTTCCTTCCTTCCCTCCTTCCCTCCTTCCTTCCCTCCTTCCCTCCCTCCTTCCTTCCTTCCCTCCTTCTTTCCTTTCTTCCTTCCTTCCCTCCCTCCTTCCTGCCTTCCTTCCTTCTTTCCTTCCGTCCCTCCCTCCCTCCCTCCTTCCTTCCTTCCTTCCATCTCAAACTTAGAACAGTTTTGATAACAGAGAAATTGCTAGATAATTTCTTGCTGGATGATTTTGAAGGAAAGCACATTATGAAGGTAGTTAAAGCTCATACATGAGAAGAGTTTAAGGGCCCTCAAACATGTCAGTGGTATAATCTAAATTTGAAACAATTCTTCAGGCTATTCATTTGGGTCTTATTAAGTTAGTTCCTTTTTAGTAATGAGGATGCTTTCTGAGGTTTACATATTTACTCTTCTCATTTCTGAGAGGAATTTTCCAGATTCTGAAACATAATTTTTTTAATGTAAAATTCAGACATGGACATTATTTTAAAAGTTCAGAAGTGTAAAATGTCCTATACAGTTGGAGTGTCTTCATAATTTCAGTTTAGATACTCACTGTTTATCCATTGTGATAGTCTACTAATTATAAAGTTTTTTCTTTTTAATCAGTTTTTTTCTTTTTACCAAATGTTTTTTGGCATCCAGTAAGATGATTATGTAATTCCTCTTCTTTGGTCTAATGATGTAATACATTTTGTTAATAGATTCTCTAATATTCTCTGATACATTCTTGGGATAAACTCTAGTTGGTCATAAAGGATAAAAAAATTATTAAAGTATTGATTCCATTTTACTATAGTTTTCTACTCAGGGATTTAGATCTTAATTTTAACAAGATTCCATTTTCCACTATACTCTCTCACAGAAAGACATCTTTTCAACTTTAAATTTAAAACAAAAATTATGTTCATGATTTAAAATTGCAAACAGTACGGGATATAAAATGAAAATTAAAACTTCTTTCATCTCTGAACAAGCCCTAACACTACCCTATACTGTGAAAACAACTCTTTTAATGACATTTTCTAGAAATTTTTATCCACACAAAATATATTAAATTATATGTGTAAATCTATTTAATACAAATGAGGTTATTTGTGTTGTATATGTTGTATGTTGTTATTTTTTTTTAATAAATGTATTTTGAAGATCTTTCTAGATTGCCCAAAATAGACTAAGAAGTGCATAGTTTTTCATTGGATGAGGTAGCATCATTTATTTAACCAGTTTCTTATTGAGGACCATTTAGATTGTCCAGATATTTAATGTTATTAACAAAGCTACAATATATCTTCATGCACCCACTCTATCTGTGTATTTTATGGCCAAAATTATTAGAATAGGATTGCTAAATTTTAATGTTGTGATGGATATCCCCAAATTACTCTTCAAAGAAGTTGCTCCAGTTTGCACTAAGAAGTGATTTGTTCTTGACATGGAAGCAAATCTATGTTTTATATGGTTGGTTAGTAGTCTTATTTAAGGCAAACCTCAGGTCTGCTCCCACCAAGCTCCCAGCTGGCACCAGGAAGGACTACCATTAAATTCTTCTTGGCTCCTTTCCCTGAAAGCTCTCCTACCTTTTCTCTCCAGGGTCCTAATGGAAAAAATTAAAGAACCTTTATTTCTACTCATCATCTGGTAGAACTCTACCTCTGAGAGCTTTTAATTTCAAAATTCTCCACAACCTTAAGCAAATTTGAAGCTCTTTAGCTTTTAAAAGGAAAAACATTTCTGGAAAACATTAAGGAATGATTAGCAGCAAAAGTTCTTATTTGGTACTTAAGCAGTTGTGCTTTTAATAAACTCTAAGGAAGTGCCATCAAGTTGCCCTCAATGGTCACCTCTTTTCCTGCCCCACCCCCCAGAGGACAGTGCCACCAGGCAGCCTGTACTCTGTTAACTTCTGCTGGTTTTCCTATGTTTACTATTAAG